>JAECUM010001554.1:0-194401 GCA_016617855.1 Megalonaias nervosa
ATTGATTCTGTTGGAGGCAAAATGACAGTACAAGTTTAATCTGTAACTTTAATATAAGATGACAAAATATATTGTAAAAGAAATATATTTGACTGATGGTCAAGTTAAAAAATTAGCAGCTGCTGTTGCAAAGCAGAGGCAGGTATCATTAAAAAGCAACCCTGACATTTCCAAGGGTATTTTAACCAAATTAATGTTAACCAAAAAACAAGTGAACAGGTACGATCGCGGCAAACCTTTTGTTTTAAATTTAAGTGCCGCACAAATAACAGCCATGGCAAAACAAGGTGGTTTCTTTGGTCCGGCATTATCAGTAATAGCCAGAACGTTATTACCAAAACTTTTGCCGGTGTTAGGTACATTAGGACTAGCAGCAGCGTCTGGATCAATATCTGGCGCAATGAAAAAAGCAGTTGAAGGTCATGGAATAAAGAAACTTTCAGTTTAATTTTATGTGACTGATAAATATAATGCCACAACGAAAAACAGCAAAAAGAAAGACAACGAAAAAAAAGAGACCGCGACGTCGAAGAACAACCAAAGGAGGATTTATTCCAATAGCTGCACTTTTAGCGGGGTTAGCAGGAAATATACTGCCAAATCTGCTGGGAATAGGACGAGGACTAACATTGCCGGGAACACGCCCCCCCCCCCCCGCTAAGTAACTTTGATATACTTGATAAGTTAGGATCGGTTCCCGGATTCCATGGAGTTTATTCCAAAGATGAACTCAACACCGAAGGTGTCGCAGATGTTGGTTCCTGCGTGATAAATATACAAGATTTCAACGACGGATCTGGTACATATTGGGTAGCAGTTTATAATAACAATTATTTTGACTCGTTTGGACTTCCTCCGAGCGACGCAATAAAAAAATATATGTCTCGAAAATATAAAGTAATAAATTAGTCGTCTAATCAAATTCAGCCTATTGGAACTTCTGCTTGTGGATATTATTGTATAATGTTCATTAAACTAATGTCTCAATCCTCTGGATTGGAGCCTAAATTTAATTTTTTAAATTTATTTTACAGTTTGACAAGCATCCTTCTCACGCTAATGATGAGATTACACAAAGTTATAAATAATTTTTCCAATTTTATCTAAATTACAAATATATAATGTCAACATATTGTCTCAAATGTAAAACTAAAACAGAAAATATCAATGAAACAACAGAAAAAAACAAAGAACAACAGGACGATGCTAAAAAGTATTTGCCCAATTTGTGGAAAAAGAAAAAGTATGTATTTAAAGAAATTGTTCCCAGCGATAAAATCGTTGGGAGCTGGATATCCCGACGTTGTCGGGGCTGACGTTATTTTAGTAGACGACTAATTAATAATGATATGCAAGTGCGATTGTGATAGAGATCTCTGTCTTGAGCAAAATAAAATTGTCACATACTGTCAACGTTGTAACAACAGAGAAATAATAGGAACAGGCATAGACATACATAAAGTAATTGGCAAATTACCGAAACCAAAAGGAGGCTGGACCTTGCCAGGCCATAAATATACTGGACCTTATAATCCGCTGGATAAACAACTAGATGAAAATGATAATCCGCTGCCAGGGCAAGAGCCTTACAATCAAGTTGATGCAATAGCAATGCGCCATGATATCTACTACAGAGACAAAGAACAAGATAAGCACGGCTGCGATAAAATAATGTTAGACGAACTTCGTGATATGAAACCGACAAATTTGCGAGAGCGTATTGACCGAAAGTTGGTGCAGGGTTTTATTGGAGCAAAATATAAATTAGGACTCGGTGAAGAATTGTATGATGATCTTGCAGCTGAATTACACAAACCTAAAAAAAAAAGGTTTACGCGACGTAAAGTTGTCTCAAATGCCGTTGACGATATCTAGGCGATAGATTTAGTTGATGTGTCAAATCTTGCTCAGTTTAACGATAATAAGAAATACTTGTTTAACGTTGTAGATGTTTTTAGTAAATATGCTTTTAGTGTGCCAGTTTCAGACAAGACAGGAACGTCAATAACAGATTCGCTGAAACAAATAATAGCAACTACAGAAAGAAAACCAAATAGAATCTGGACCGATCACGGAGCGGAGTTTTTTAATAAAATATTTTAGCAGTTTTTGCTCCAAAATAATATCAAAAAATATTTTATGGGAAACGAAGGTAAAAGCGTTGTCGTCGAGCGATTTAATCGCACGCTAAACGAAAAAATTGATAAGTATCTGACAGCTAAAGATACAAATAAATATATTGAAAATTTACAAAACATTGTTGGCGATTACAATAACACGAAACACAGAACCACTAAAATGTCGCCAAACGACGCAATTGAAAATCCAATATTAGCAAACGAAAACATGTACCGCAGACATAAATTTAAAGTTGGGGATAAAGTTAGAATTTCTCTGACGAAAAAAAATTTGAAAAAGGATTCACTCCAAACTGGAGCGAAGAAGTATTTGTTGTTGATAAAGAACTTTTAACAATACCTGTAACATACGCGCTGAAGGATTTATTGGGTGAGCCTATACCTGGCAGTTTTTACGAGCAGGAACTTCAGAAAACTTCCCAAGACGTATATGTTATTGAAAAAGTTATCCGAAAGCGCGGCGACAAACGTTTAGTTAAATGGAGAGGATATAGCGATAAATTTGTGATGCAATAATGTTATTATAAATTTGTTCGTACTTTACAAGTACAGATTTACATTTGATAGTTTTACATAACGAAATTAAATATAATTTTCTTGTATTATCAACTGGCATTAAATTAAATATTTTAACAAAAATAAAATCATATTTTATATTTCTTTGATAGCCAGTTATTTTTATATTTAAAAAAGGTTTGATAAGCTGCCAAAATATTTGTTGATCGGCAACAGTAAAATTAAATTTATTATTTTTTAGCTATGTGATACTTAACATTATATCGTCCAGTTGTAGGTCTGCTATAATATTTTCTGTCAGCGACAGCAACGCTGCTGTCATCTTCATCGTCATTGTTGTCGTACAAAATATCATTTTCGCTATAACTAGAAAATTTGACTGCGACTTTGTCGTTAGTGATTGGTAAAATTACTTGTAGTTTTGTTACTGGTAATTTTGTGGCAATATAATCTTCTGAATATATATCAGCAAGACTTTTCATCAAGTTCATATTATAATATACTTTTATCTAATTATAAATAATAATGGCCAGTGAAACGAAATCTCCAGATGTAAAATATCATCATAAAGTTAATATACTAAATTACAAGGAATTAGCTGAGGCAGTTCGAAAATGTTTGTCTGGCTATAGTGCTTATTCTGTTAATGTTATCATAATGCAGGGCGAAAACGATAGAATGTTACTAACAGCAGCAGAAAAAAAATAAACTTAATGATAGTGCTTTTATAACACTAAAATTTGACCGTGATGATATTTTGATGTTTGCCCACAGCTATCTTACTAAGACAGAATTACGAAATATAATTAATCATCATATCCGAAACTAAATCTGTCAAATGTTGATGTTGAAGTTGCTGATTTTCTTTTACCATCAGCTACATCTTTTATTGATTGCGAATGAATTTTAAGATATTTTGCAGCAGCTGTTATTGGTTTAAATTTCATTTTTTCTCCAGTCTCAAGATTTACTGAGATAATAGATCTTTTGGGATTTTTAAAATTATTACCGCCACCTATCCCACGTCTAGTGTTTTCTTTTGGTGTTACTAGATCTAAATTTTCTAAACAATTATCGGTTTTAATGCTGTTGATGTGATCAATAACCAAATTATCTGGAATAGCGCCGTTAAAAACATCATATACAAAACGATGTGATAGATAACTAACAAAATCTGTTTTAGTTCCACGTACATTCACAAACAGGTATCCGGTATTTTTCAAATTTCCAACAACTTTTTTTGTTTTTTTATGTCGAATAATTCCTTTGTCAGATGCCTCATATAAATCAAATACTGGATGAGGTTGAAATTCATTTTGTAAAGCTAAATTCTCAATATTGTCATCGTTTATTGAGTTATTTATTCGATAGACTCGTTGTCCAGCTGGAATGTCATCACAGAACAAAGTATAAACAAAATCTTTTCTAAACATTTCAATTCTATCTGTATCATCACCTTTCACTGAAATTATCATTCCAGCTGGTGTTGGTCTACCAATAGATTTTTTAGATTTTATGTTAATAACCGAACCAAGTGCATTTCCAGCATATAAGTTGTACTTTGGGTGAACATGATCTGCTTCTTCCTCCTCCGCTGTCAGTTTCATATATATCGAAATTTCTGTCATTATACTATAGGGATTTTATATCTCTAATTGATTTTTTACGTAATTTTTAATTAAATATAAAAGTACTATATATAATGTTAAAATTGCGCGATATTGCTAAAAAGAGCATTATCAAAGCAGAAAAAATTGCTAGTGCATTCTCAGGTTACGACAACAGTTACAAATTTGATAATCAAAATGTTTTAGCAAATTTTAACTCTACAAATTTATATCATCTTTTACAACCTGTTATAGTCCAAGAACTTACAGCTCACAAAAGTATCAAACTAATAGTTCAGTATCATATGATTTTATCAAAATTACATGTAATCGAGAAAGATATACTTGATATAATTTTTGAAATTACAAGTTTCGACAGAGAAATTTCAGAACCATATCTAACAGCTAAATCACGAAAAATATTAACTGGAACAAATATTGCCACAGTCGCCGCTGAAGTACACCAGGAAATAAATAAAAAATTGGAGGAATGTACTTCATCTGGGTCAGGTTGGGAATTTGAAATGATAAAGGAAGTTTTAATTCATACAGCAAAATATAACATACTTCGAGGTAGTTCTTACGTTGATCTTCCAAAATGAAATTAAAAACAAAAAATGCTGTATAAATGTCAAAAACAAGGACGATCAATGTTTTCGTTGGTCAATATTGTCTGCGAAACATCCTCAGAGTGACCACAGTGACCGAATTGAAAAGTATTTGCCATATGAAGACGAACTAGATTTTAACGGAATAACTTTTCCAGTGGCAGAAAATCCGATACCAAAGTTTGAAAAACAAAACAACATTTCAGAAAATGTTTTCGGACTAGATGAGCGAGAAAATGTTTACACGAGATATATTTCAGAGACTGCTACACAAAAGACAATAAATTTATTATTTTATAAAGGACATTACGTTTGGATAAAAAACTTTAACGGCTTAGTTGGCGGACAGTATAACAAAAATAAAAAAAAGAAATATTTCTGTTACAAATGTTTGCAGGGTTTTTCTAAGAATAAGAAACTACAGGAACATCTCAAATACTGTGTCAACGTTCAAAGAATAACTATGCCAAGCGAAAAAGAAAAATTCTTAAAATTTAAGAATTACGATCACAAGCTAAATATAAGTTTCGTTATTTATGCGGATTTTGAGTGTTTACTCGTTCCAGTGGCTGGTGATGAAAATAATCCTAATAAATCAAGTACAAGAAAAATACAGCAACATGTTCCTTGCGGAGTAGCTTATAAAGTAGTTTGTTGCGTCGACGATAAGTTTTCATGTCCAGTAAAGTTATACAGATGTAAAGATAGTGAATCTGAATGTCCGGCGGTATGGTTACTAAAAAAATCTTATAGATGATGTTAATAAAATTTCTAACAAATTATTTAAGACAGCTCCAATGAAAATAACGTCTAAACAACAACTTGAATTTAATGAAGCGGTTAATTGTCATATTTGCGAAAAATCTTTAGTAGACTCAAACGGAGTCTGTGATAAAGTACGCGATCACTGTCATCTGACCGGTCAGTATCGTGGGGCAGCTCATAATAATTGTAATTTAAAATTTCATGCACCAAAGTTTATACCTGTCGTTTTACATAACTTTCGGGGCTATGATAGTCATATCATTGTAGAAGCTTTTGGCAATGAGGAAATTAAATCTAAACTAAAACTAAATAATAAGATAAAATGTATTCCAAATAATTTTGAAAAGTATATGTCAGTTACTCTCAGAAAATTACGTTTTATTGACAGCATGCAATTTACATTAGCATCATTAGAAGATCTTGTAGAAAATGCTGTAAAAGCTGGTAGCAGTTTTAATAATCAGCGAAGTTGCTTTGCTGATAAATTTTATCTACTGACAAGAAAACGTATCTTTCCGTATGAGTATCTCGACGACTGGAGCAGATTTGATGAAACTTCTCTGCTCGGCAAAGATAAATTTTACTCGCAGCTCAAAAATCAAGATATTACAGACGATGAATATAAATATGCACAAGATATTTGGAATAAATTTAGTTGTAAAACATTTGGTGACTATCATGATTTATATTTGAAAACATGTTTTATTATTAGCAGATATTTTTGAAAGTTTTCGTCGAGTAAGCTACAGCAATTATGGACTAGATCCTTATTGGTATTATTCTGCTCCCGGGCTGTCGTGGGACGCTCTGCTAAAAACAAGTAAGATAGAACTGGATCTCTTAACAGATGTCGATATGTTTAATTTTATTGAAAAAGGTATCAGAGTCGGAATTAGTGTTATAACAAAAAAATATGCAGTAGCTAATAATAAATATCTAAAAAATTATGATAAAAATCTCCCGTCGTTATATTATTTATCTAGATTGTGTGAATTTGCATGGTTGGGCCATTTCAGAGCCAATGCCCTGCGGTGGGTTTCATTGGATAACTCCAGATCAATTTCTTAAAGAAACTGAAAAAGATTTACCAGAAAATGTCAGTTATTTTGTTGAAGTTGATCTAGATTATCCTAGTTCGTTGCATGATCTACACAACGACTACCCATTTTGTGCAGAGTCTATGATGATAGATTACAGTTTACTATCATCCGAGCAACGAGCTATGACAACAGCGAAAAATTCCATTGTTAATAAGTTAGTTCCAAATTTGCTAAATAAAAGAAATTACGTGATACATTACAAAAATTTAAAACAAGCAGTAGATGCTGGACTAATTCTGAGAAAAGTTCATCGTGTGCTAAAATTTAATCAGTCGAGGTGGATATCAAATTATATTGACTTAAATACCAAACGTCGTGCTGTGGCTAAGACTGACTTTGAGAAAAACTTTTTTAAGTTAATGAATAATTCAGTTTTTGGAAAGACAATGGAGAACATTAGAAAGAGAGTAAATCTTGAAATTGTTAATGATATAAATCGCAGAAATAAATTAGTTAACGATGACGGTTTTGTCAGCATGAAAATATTTAATGAAAATCTTGTTGCAATACAACGACGAAAGACAAATTTAAAGTTAAATAAACCAATATATGTTGGTGCAGCTTTACTTGATATATCAAAGTGGCTAATGTATGATTTTCACTACAATTTTACTAAAAAGCAGTGGCCAGATTCAGAGTTGTTATTTACTGATACAGATTATAATATAAAATGTGAAGATGTCTATGAGGATATTTATAACAATAAAAATTTATTTGATTTATCAGATTATCCGACAAGTAGTGGATTGAAAATAAAATCCCTGATTTATACCCTGCTTGTGCTGTTACTAGAGTTATGGCAAAAAGAGCTCTTGAGAATGAAATTGATCAGGAAATTATTATTTTGGCTGACACAAGTATTGGTCAGGCTTTTGATGAGTTCATTTTTGCTCTTGTTACTGATCAATTAAAAGGTAAATAAACCACCTTCGCTGAAACCAAACCCGAGCACATTTTAGTTCAGATATAATGCATAAACTTTAAATATAGACAATTCCGTGAGAGCCAGACGTGTGCCCTACCTATGTTGGGTTAAGACCAAGAGTAAAATAAGTTTGTTTTACACCAAATGATTCATCTATTAAATCCTTACTTTTATGATTTCTTAGTACATTGGTGTTCACCGAAGTAGTTCGCCCACAAGGAATTGATCCAGCGATGGGGATCGGCTTATCTCGAAGGGCCAGTGACATGAGGGGCAGATACATTCACAAACTGCGGCAAAAGGTTCCAAACATGGATGTGGACGAAATACTGGAATGGTATAGGGAATACAAAACCCTAAGCAGAGGCAAAAACCTTCTCACAGAGGTGGAATTTGTGGTGAGATATATTGACAGAATATATTGGGAAGCGTTCCATTTCAGAGCATGCGGTTGTTTTGATGCTGTAGGTAGGGTTCAATGCAATAAGGGAACGAGTTCAGAATATCAATGCGTCTCGCCTGCCAACTTATGTGTGACTCCAAAAACAAAAAGGCGTGTAAACTGTAAAAAATAATAATGTTTAACATATAGTTTAAAAGTTTTGTCAATTTAGAAGGAAACACGTGAGCCAACTTTATAATATACATATGGTGAGAGGAAGTATCCTATCCTACTTACCCAAATTATAAATGATTGTAGTGCGCTAAATAAAGACTTATTGTTTACTCATTTCATTTAATCATCATTATGCAATTTTGGAGCGGCACCTGAAACTGTATCCCATTATTTTTGTACAGTGCAACCGTTATGGAGGTCAACAAAGGATTTTTACATCAAGGTTCATCTGGACTATCTTAGGATCTAAACTGTAAATCTGTTAAAGATTCTATCAAGGAAACCAGATGATTTTCCTGATTTTCTTTATATGTTTGTAAATTATTACGTACAATGCTTACGTAAATTTTATTATCTTTGTCAAACATATTCATGTACTTTATTTTCTCTCTCTCTCTCTCTCTCTCTCTCTCTCTCTCTCTCTCTCTCTCTCTCTCACACACACACACACACACACACACACACACACACGTATTATAGGCAAATTGCTTTTATGTACAGAAAAGGTTGTACCCAAGTTGGAGAACTTGTTGCCCAACCCCATTTGCTTCATTAATAGGAAATAAAGTCTGTTTAAACGTGAGCTGGAAGCCTAAAAGTTGACGCTGCATCAGTACCGTTGCCATTCGGCTGGGATGTTATGTCCAAGTCTAGTTCTCTGCTAGGGCAGACGACATAAAATGAGCACTCTGCCAGTCCGTTACTGACACTATTTTTGGGGGTTGCAATAGCGAAATAATGAAGAGAAAAAGAGTACAACGATTACACCAAACGTACCTTATTGTATGAATATATCGTTGAGCAGTTTGTTTTTTTTTTTAAAAAAAAAAACATGTAATATGCATTGATAATAGTAGTGGTGCTAAAGCCCACTCGATATCCAACTTTGTCAACAGAAGAAGAAAACGTATTATTTTTTCAAAATTCCCAAAAGCAATAATCTGTAAAAATTGTGACCCGTATCAGGTTTAGAAAAATCGTGACATGTTACAGAACAAAGGTTGACAGAGATACACTACTACTAATACTACTGCTACTAGGCCCAAGTGGGCTTGAAATTGATCAACTGCCTGACCTATGCCCTACAACTATGTGCAAAAGGATGCTTCCAGTTGAAATAGTTTTCTATGCTATTGACTGTGTATGTTATGAAAACAATTGTTTCAAATTTTTCTTTATGTTTTGTATTTACGTCCATATTTGAAGAGCACATTAGCATCAGTTGTCGAATAATGAGAGGCCTTAATGCTTGTATGTTCTGTTTGATCAAAGTTATTGATCTTATGCTGAGCGATTTTTGAGAAGTCGTCGTTTATAGGATTTTTAATTTTAGTAATTATATATCTTTATCATCAAACTTCGTCAGATCTGGTGTTTTTCAAAACTTTTGACTTATATTTGCTTATTATATACTAAATTACCTTACCTCTGAAAATGAAGAGATTTACAACTTACAAAAAGTTACGAATTCCAAAACTAACAACTTGACAACGGAAATGCGCAAATAATCATGGTAGTTTTTACGCTTTGAAGAAGAAAAACACATTATTTATTTCAAACTGCAATCAAAACTTATATGAAATGATCTTAGGAAACCATCTCAAGAAATAATGAAAAGAGGGCAAGTGATGGCAATTATTTTGTTAGGCTTTTAACATACATTCAGTGCCAGATTAAGGCCTTCCAGGGCTCTAAGCACTGAAAATATTATACTCTCCCACCCCTTACAAAATGTGAAACTCAATAATAATAATAATTATATTAAAAGCTAAAAAGGTGGGAAAATACCAGTGTTGCAATTATTCCAGATCAAAATACTCGTATATGCAGATTGAAATGATCATATATAACTCATTCAATTTTATCATCAACAATTACTTTGATTTTTTTTGTATGCTCCTGTTGGGCTGGTGCCCTAAGCACGTGTTTAGTGTGCTTAATGGGTAATCCGGCACTGCATACATTACGTGTCCCCCAACCTGGTCTGCGTATAGATAAAATATAAAAAAGTATAGCAAGAAGTAGCTGAAACTATTTTTAGCTCCTCTGACCGTAAGATGAAATGAGCTTAGGACATGTTTCTTTCCATCGTTAGTTTGGCAACACTTGTTTGGTACCATTCGGGAGGCCATGACGTCTTATCCAAATCTGATCTTACTTGGAATATATCATCGGTATCTCGGAAGAGTTCGAATGTGGACCAGACTTGTACATAAACTTGAGGTGATCTTGCATCTCATTGACTAAGCTTGCTACCACCCCAGGGGTCAGATTTTTTAAAATCTAATTTTGATACAAATTTGGTATATGCTTATATTTTCCATATCTCAGAAAAGTTCGATAAAGAGCAAATTTCATGCAACAGTAATGAGGTGATCTTGCATCTGATTGGCAGACCTTGCTCAAAAGAGCGTATTCATGATCTAATTTTGACAAAACTTGGAATACATGCTTATATCATCAAATTCTTGACAACTTCGATAATAAGCGAGATTAATGAGACATGATGCCACAAGTATGTGGCATGATGCCTCAGTTCTAGACATCACTATAAACTGCCACACTGCATATATCGTAGCGATATGACTGAAAAAATATTAAAGCTACGTTAAAAATCCAAAGCACACACACACACACACACACACACACACACACACACACACAAAAGAAAGTAAACCTTGACACAACTTCTCAAAAACTGCTCAACAGAATTTAGCCCGATTTGAAAGGAAACATCCAGACAAGGTGGTCTGTAAAAATTCAACACCGTTGCTATAATATGAAGAATTAAAACCTTTAAAACAATTTTTATCGAAACACCGCTGAACAGAGTTTGACCAACTTTGACAGAAAGCACCCTGGCATAAAGGTTTTACAATATTGGACAAATCTCATACCACGACCACCACCCGATACAAGTATTTATCTGACAAAACTCTTTCTTGTTTGTGACCAACTCCAGTCGTGTAAAATCAATTTCAAACAAGGGGGAATTACTCTAAGTACAAATCTGAAAAAAAAAAGACTTGTAATAAACCAGGTTTCATAAAGATACCTCAAATGGTTTAGGGAATGTGAACTGGAGAAGAGTGTGACGGACGAATTGTCTAATGAATACAGTTTGTAAGTAAACTTTAAATATATTAATCTGATGATAAAGCCAGATCTTATATGGAACAAAAAATATTGCCCTGATAAAAATGCATACCGAATCTCATGAATACATCTAAATGGGTTAGAAGATATTAACCAAAGAACATGATGAATGTAAATACTTCGTAGTAAAAATGAGGATAACTCTTCAAATACAGATCAGACAGACACCATTGTCAATAGTACACAATATACTGTCTTTATAAACGCATACAAAGTCTCATGAATGTATCTCAAAGGGTTCAGGAGAAATGAAACAAAGAAAGTATTACTGATGGAAGAATGGACCAACTCACCACCGTACAACCCATCCCCTTTGGTTCTTGAGGAAGGAGGCTGGACAAGGACTATAAGTCAACAACATTGGAAACACTTGTTACAGATTGCATCCTGCAAGTCAAGTACTTTTACAATTTTTATTAGCCAACTGGCAGGCAGTCGAGCGAAGTAAGCCTTTTGTCTACTTTTGAGCTAATGGGGCCAAATCTGATGCCTGAGCTGCATCCTTTGAATAAATTTGAAAACCCTTCATGCCAAATATGATCAAAATCGGTTTCGTAGTTATGTAGAAGACGTTTAAGAAGGCAATTGCTGACAGATACATAACGGACAAAATTGTCTGAAATTCTGATAAGCGGGTTTTGTGAAGAAGTCGTTCAGAGGTTTTGTATCTTGCACGTCGTTGTGCGCCGTATATCGTCCTTTCACTATTGTCAGTTACTTTTTGGAAACCTTATTACCATGACCAATTTGCACATAATTTTACAAGGAACCTTTCGGCATCAGGGCTTTTCAGATTTGTTCAAATGATGTTAAAGTAATCCTTAAACAACTTTTCGAAAAACTGCTCAACAGAATTTGACTAAATTTAGTAAAACGATCCCTGACATGTAGGTCTTAAAATTTGTTCAAATGATGCCTATCCACCATCTCATATGGCCACCGTTACTAAATATAGGAAAACTTTAAACGATTTCTTAAAAATATTTGAATGAATCTGACCAAATTTGACAGAAATTATCGTTCAATAAGGTCTTTACAATTTGTCAAAATAATAATCCGTCATCAAATAGGGAAGCTTTTACTAAACTTATAAAGCCAATAAATGACATTTTAAAAACCGTCCAATTAAATTAAAGCAAATTTGATAGGAAGCACCTGTTTTGAAGAGCATTTCAAGCTCGTATAAAATAATGCCGATCTGCCATCAAATATGGCCACTATGGCTAAAAACAGAAAGAAAAAGTCTTGAACAGATATCTGTATATATATATATATATATATATATATATATATATATATATATATATATATATATATATATATATACAGAAGTTAATCAAATTTGATTGAAAGCACGGGGTTTATGAAGTACTTTGAAATTTGTAAAACAAATATGCCAGTCCGCAATAAAATTAGGCTATTATTACTAAAAATAAATGCAAACTTGAGACATTTTATTTCTCAAAAACGGCTGCAGAGAATTCGACCAAATTATAAAAAAGCATGATGGCAGAATGGGCTTAAAATATATAGAAGTGATATCGATCCATCATCAAATATAACTGTCGTGACTAAAAATGGAAAACATTTTAAGGAACATTATCTAAAAAAAGTTGCTAAACAGAATTTGACTAACTTTAACAGAAGATCCTATTATAAATACCATTCAATATTAGACAAATAATTATATATGATATACAATATAATATAGTAAATAATAATAATGTGTCAACAAATATCGATGAAGGTACCTTGAAACAAACGTGCAATTGGGAGAAAATTTAACAGACGGTATGTTTGACGGTAGATTTGCGTCATTTATACAAATTTAGAGTACTTCATGTCAGCAAGACCGGAGCAAATGACGGAGCCACGCAATTAAATGGTAACTAACATGTATAGTGTCTCATATCACCTTGCTCCAGTCTTGCATGCCACGGATGATTTATGTTCTTAGGTATAGATATATCGCGGGGATTTCCCGGTTTCTTCCTCCCCCACTAATACTGGCCGCCATGTATAGCCTATCGTGTGCTGAAAAATGGCGTTAAGCCCCACAACAACAACAACAACATCAACAGATATATCGCGTGCTTAACTTTGTGCATGACTGTAATTGTACTTCAAGATAATAGTCATTTCTAAATAGGATGGTTACGTAGCCAGAGTTTAAGGTTGGTCTTATTTACTGTTAGAATATGTTTTTCCGTTGCAAATGAGTCATTCTTTTAGATCGTAGGTCAAATGGAAATGTGTATATATAGGTACTTGATAAATAATTAATTCCTATTTTAGAGTTGTGTTCAGATATAATTCGAGGGTAATTATTTATTTAAATTATTCCTTGGAATTAGAAAGTTCACATTGACTTTTGGACTACCACACTACTTTGGGATTATTGTGAATTCATTCAACAACAGTTTGGCTTGCATCATTGTGGTATATCAGGGCATTCAAGACTGTTTGAATACATTCGGAACATTCTGTATTTTTGGTCTTGTGATAGGATATTTAAAATTATTTGAGATCTGATTAACAATACTGTACGTGTATTTTTAATTTTCATTTTGTGTAGAGAAATACATGATTTGTTGAATTTACTTAAATTGTTGGTTTCTTGTCTGTTTATAAATTAAGACCTAAAGTCGTAACACTATCAAATATGGTAAAATTCTGTTGAGGGTGTTTATAATTGTTTAAAATGTGTTAAATTTTCTTTGTAATGGCAGCGATATTTCATGTTGGACTGGCATTGTTTAAAAAAATTAAAGTCCTTCACGCCCGGATGATCTCTGTCGGAACTTCCTGGGCTATTTCTGTGAGACAAAAGTACGCCTCTGATGTATGTCAGCACAGTAATTAAAAAATAATCTTACACACTATTTGGACCACTTCAGTTATTTCTGTGATTGGATTGCCTGTGTAATTAACAGAGAAACTGCAAATGAAGAAACAGTTCGATGCATCGCAAATTCTCGGTCAGTCCTTGTTTTCCAGATACCCTAGGTGGTTCGAATGGTACTATCCGCATACATTCCAGGTGTGATCCGTAGGACTGACCTCCAATGGATGCTCTCTGCCAAATGTTGTCTAAACCTGTTTATGAGTTTTTGAGAAGTTTAAAAACAGTAATTGATGGATACATGACGCAACAGACGATACATGACGAACGCAGCATTAGACCAAAAATTCATTTATAATGATAAAAACAATGAACTTACCTCATACACTCGTTTTAGGAGCTTTACCAGTACCTCTTTCCAGGGTTGTCATGGAAATTGGCAAAACATATTTTCCGTGCTTTTGACACAGACAGAGATAGAACTTTGAATTTTGAGGAGTTTCTTGTTGGACTGAGTATGACAGATCTAAGCCGGGATGAAGACAGCTGCACGAGACGAACACGCTGGATTTTTCAAGTATATGATATTGATAATAATGGCAGCATCTCGTGGGATGAAATACAGGAAATCATAAATGTAAGTAAACACACCCTATCCCAAATTTATCTTTTCTTCGGTCTTAAGTGTATCATTAATTTTTATATATGGTAAAACGGAGTGAACCAAGTACTGCTTCGTTTCATTTACAGGCGTATGAAATGTTATAATTGAGTATGACAATATTAAAACAAAAAATATTGTCAGAGGAAAAAACTACAGAGATACGAAGTATCTGCCTATCGATACTTCTTGTTTCTATCGATACTCCTAGTTTCTACAGTTTCCTCCTTTGTCTATATGTACACATTCCCCCACCCCATTCTAATATTTTCAAACCCTAATAATAGAATTCCAGTGGTCTGTTTGGACATTTTGTATCGCTTCATATGGAATATAGTTTTTTATTGTTCCTTTCCAAGATTTTAATATTTTCGTATTTCATTCATAGTTATAAAGACATAGGCTTTTGATTTCATTGAAAGTGCTTCAAGAGGATATGAAAATGAACACTTCAGATTATTAAATAAGATGTATTATTGATACCGGTAATTTCCCATAAATGTTTGCATCCATACAAAATGTTTATCAAGGGAAGGGGTGGGTGTTGCTTTGTTTTCCCTTATCAGTGCAATCCGAGGACATTTTGTACATTAAATATCTCAACAAAATTCAACGCAGAAAACTTTAGTGAGGTGAAAATTGCACAGTATTTGAGATGTATAAATTACATTTTTACCTATAACATTTTTTTTTTGCCGTCTTTTTAACTTTGGAGGAGTTGGCATCGTTTTTTTTTTTTTTTTTTCAGGTCGCCTACAATTTGACAGCAAAGGATTCCAACAGGCCCAAAGTAAGTGAATTTACGAAGCGGCTTTTCGAAGACATGGACACCAACAGGGACAATAAAGTAAGTCTCGGTGAATTTTTGAGTGCAACGAAAAGGAATGAAGAAATCATCAAACTTCTCTTTAAAGAGACCCCGACATGTGTGGACTGAAACTAATTGAAGATAGAACTACTGAACGCAACATCTTTATAGGAAATGAAAAGTTTGCCTATCAAAGCAACCATCATTTTCCCGAAAAAAGGACATCTTCAAATGCAGTGTGAAAAAATTAAATCCTAAGCAAAATTTTAAGCGTGGATCAAAATCAGTTTGAACAGCCGTGTGCTGTTCCAAATACTAGTATATGTGTGCATGTAGACAAAACAATGGCAGTTTATTTTTTTTAAAAAATGTCCTCATTATATTTATGATGTAAAATGTAACTGTGCACAAAATGAAGTTACTGTCAAGGACTTCTGGGCTAGAAGCCCTAAAACCATTGGAAAAATAAAGTACCTCACTGAGGTACGTATACATCAGGATAAGACACATGGTCCAAGACTGATATCGGGATTATGTTGTACAAAATTTCTAAAGCACATTATTATGGATTAAAGACCTCAATGCTTCAGCTTTTTCAAAAGTCATCGATAATATGGACATTTTAGATCAAGACCTCACTTTATATTTTAGTTCAAACATTTTTTATTGTTTAAAGACCGATCATTGAATTTTTGTTTTGGGGGAGGGGCTGGGATGTTCCTTATGACAAGGAAATTTCTTTACTTTTATTACAAGATAAAACTTGGTTTCTCAACTATTATGGTTGACAAAATTCACTATCCCCCCATGGAAATCAGAGGAAGATAAATTTTCAAGTTTGTTTTGGAGCAAGAATGTTTTTCAACTATCCCCCCCCCATTCAATGGTCGGTCAGTAGTATTAGAAAAGCAGGGTTCTAGCTCAGAGACCCCTATCTCCCCCAAAACAAGTATAAATTCCCTATCTTAGAGACCCCCACCCACCACCTATCCCTTATCCAAGTGACATCTGCCTCAGACTATAGACCAGACGACGGCTAATAATTTATCGATCGGGGAAATGTATCATATTACAGAGACTTGGTTTTATTTTCCCAGCTGTTCTAAAAAGTACGTAATGGGAATTCCAAAGAACATTCTAGAAATTACGCAATGGAAATTCCAAAGATTATGTAATGAAAATCCCAAAGAACATTCTAGAAAGTACATAATGGAAATTCCAGAATAACGCTCTAAAGGCAGGCAAAATTATTCTCTGTGTTCATTCAGCAAGTGGATCTGTACCTGAGCAGGTAAGTCCTTTCTTATTTTTTAAAAAGAATTTTATTGCCTATTGCTAAAAATATTATTGAATATACTGTAGTGTGTGGCTCTAAAATAAATCTGCCGGATGTTGTTGTGAAACAGCTGTCGCAGTGTACATAGAGGAATTTACGCAAGATTATATATACTACTGTTACAGCCATGCTTTATGATAATTATTTTCGTACTTGCTAACTTTCATTGGCAGAATATCTGTTAACATACTGTCAATAATTCGGAAATCGCGTATTAAGTCGTCCATATCATATTTTACTCCTCGCAAATAAGATCGTATCTGATCAAGTAATTTTTATTAAGTGATACTAGCTGTTTTACAAGCATTTATTTTAGTCTCAAGTCGAGGCTCAATTTTCTTACATGCCGTTGAAAGAGAAACACCAACACATGATATTATTAACAAAAACGAATTTAATGATGCGCCACTTGAAATTATACCAGAGCTTGTCATGAGCAGTAGTAAATATGATATTACTCGAAGTATTCTACTGTAATACTTGTAACATTGTTTTACACACCAGAGGTTTTTATGATATCTGTAATATTGCATTAGAGCGTCAACATCTTGTTTTGGAATTTCTTCTAAAATATGATTGAAATCGATGATCTGTTTTTTCATTATGCAATATTTGCTTACAGTTTTATATAATATTTAAAACTCTAGCACCAACAATCGAATCAAGAAACTCACGGAACTTATTATTGTTAGGATCAACTATAAAATCTCTATACTTGTCATAAACATCTGACGAAGTGTCCTTATATCGTTCATCTGTCAATACCTCATTTTTCTTTAACCAACTGTAGGAATCAAACGTGTTTTCTACTTCACGTTCATAAAAATCTGTTTCATTCACCAAATTACTGTATTCTCTTTCTGTTTCATCAATAAATCCAAGTACCAAGCTTATTTGATTCAAAGTAAAATTTTTGAGGACAAGATATTGTCTGATAATTGCATATGCGACTACGAAATTTATCAGCATTAATTTTTGGGGTGATTTTCGTCCAAGTAAGGTAATTTGAGTAAAAGTATTTACTTTAAGCCATAATTTTTCGTATTGTTTTGTGAATATTTTCTCGACTTCATTGTAATAATTTCGCAATGATAATTGTCTAGAGCGTTGGAGTGATGGAAGTGGAACATCATGTTCTTCACCTATGTCGTAATAAGAACCAGTCCCTACACCAAATGTTGTTTGATTGACTTCCTCAAAAACCTTTTCTTGCTCATCATCGCTAAGATTACTAATTTCATTGTCAAAATCTTTGATTATTGCTAGAGATTTGTTAACAGTAATCGGATAAAATTCTGTGGGGTTTTTACGCACCATTGGTAGGAGTGCGTTTGAGTATGCTTTTATAATTAACTCCGTATCCGGCGTCATTCTAACAACTTTAACTAGGGTTTCCTTGTCGTGGTAGTACATGCCGAGATGTTTAAAAAATTTTCGTTTTGAAAAACTATTGTATAAATCCTTGTTCCTTTTTATTCCTATTATCTTAGATTCCGCTAGTTTGTCGAGGTCATCATCGATATTGTTTACTCGTTCTTTTAAATCTACTTTTTCGCCATAAGCTCGTTTTTTTTATTAAGTTCGATTTTATAATCAAATCTAAATTTTCAAAATTAAGCTCGAGGAATATTTTTTCTAGCAGGATTCCAATTTGTTTATTTTTTTCTATACAATCATCAGGATGACAGTAACTGCTTATAATATCAAAGTCTCTTATTGCTTTAAGTAGTTGTGGTCCTCGCATATGCATAACGAGAATAAAAATTTTTCTTCTTCTGACAATACAGAAGTTTATCATTGGAATTGAAAAATTTTTCCTAGTATTTATCGCACGTGCTGATAGCGATTTGTCCCCAACATCTATTTTGGGGTTAAAAATATTATCATAAAATTCTCTCGCAATGAATGTGAGTATTTGTGACATTTATTTTACAACGTTATATTAAATCTGATCATCAAGTGTGTATATTTGAAATGCTGTCAGTCCTGGAAACGGATGTTCAGCAGCAATAACATAAAGTCGGAAATACAAGTACTTGTTGACAGTATTTGCAGTTGGAATCGTAAAATATTGTGTTGTTGAAATATAAGTGTATGTTGTACTATATAATATAACCCAGTCGATATCATTGTTTGATCCTTCCAATTGCCAATTATAAATTCGACCAACACTGGTGTTTAATCGACCTCGCAAATGAAATTGCCAGATAGCAACTTGCAATGGGACATTGAATTTTAATCCAAAAGTTTTCAACTTCTCCGTTAGTAGTCCATTCTTGTCTATCAGAGAAAGCGTAATGAGGATAATTTTTAGGATAATATGATGATGCACTTACCTCAAACCCAACTCGGTTATCAGTTGCCTTAGAAAGTGTTGGAATATACCCAACATTGTTTTTGGTTCGTTTTATACCACCACCAGATACACTGTCAACGTACGCTTTATTCGTTAGATCATTATGGTTAACTGGAACATATGTTGTTGTTATTTGTTTTGTCTCTCATATTTATGTTACCTGATACTGGTCCACCGGATTGTTTAAAATACAGGGTGAGTACTTCTTTTAACTGAGCGTAACTAATAGCATCAGTCTCATTAGTTTGTGTTAGTGAAATTGTCGGTAATCCAGTTATTTTTTAAGTTATTGCTCATCACAAGGTTACCTGTCATTGTGTCGCCAGCCTTGTTAAGTTTATTATCGTCGACGGATTTTAGTTGCGCAAAACTTGCAGCTTGTGTGCTATTAACATTTGCTGGTGGATACTCGGTTTCCAACCCAATAATTTTTTTTGCTTGACATATTAATGTTACCTGTAACAATTCCACCAGTTTTATCAAGCTTGTTATTATCAACATACTTCAACTGTAAATAACTTACCGCTTGGGTTTGATCTAAGTTTCTTGGCGGATATGCGGTTTCCAAACCTACAACCTTATTTCCTGACATATCCAAGTTACCGCTTAAAATTCCTCCTGTCAATGATAGTTTATTATTGTCGACGGATTTTAGTTGTACATAACTAACAGCTTGTGTATCAACAACTTTTATTGACGGATAATTTGTTTCTAAACCTAGAACTCGTTGATTTGACATAAATAAGTTTCCTGTCATTGTGTCGCCAGTTTTTTTTTTATACTAGCGATGACGTATCGGTTATTGGTTTGTCAGCGGAAACAGATCCTGTAAGTGCTGTTCCAAACTTTCTATAATAGGTCATATTATGTAAATTATATAACATAAAATTGTATAACAACAATGGCGAAGTCAGCGATATTAAATTTTGACACCGAACGATTAATCAAACATAAACGTAATAACGAACTTCCAGATTGTCATTATCTTATTGTTGGTCGTACAGGCTCTGGTAAAACAAATCTTTTGTTAAATCTCTTACTCAACGATAACTTTAATTACGATAAGGTATATATTTACGCAATTAACCAACAACAAGACAAATACGAGTTATTACACGAATACAACGATAAACTTCGTGATGAGCTTGACGCTGGCGATGATATATTTTTAATAAAACAACCAGAGGAATTAATCCTCGTCAACGAACTTGATTCGTCCGAGCATAAAATAATTGTATTTGACGATATTCCGCTAAACAACGAGGAAATGAATAAGATTAAGTCGTATTTTTTCATTATCGCGTAACAAAAAATGTAATACAATTTATCTCGCGCAAGGCTTTTACAATGTTGACAGATTTATTAAGGCGAAATACGGGATGTTTTATATTATTTCCAGGGCTAGATAATGTTGATGTGAGAAATATTGCAAACGAGCAATGTGGTGACGTAACGAAAGATAAATTTATTGAATTATATCATCAAGCGACTAAAGACAAATACAATTTCTTTTTATTTGATAAACTAGCGCGTGATCCGGATAAAATGTTTCGTTGTTGTATTAACACGTATCTATAACAAATTTTATATCGCGTATAAAAATAAATAATGGATTATCATCAAAAAAATAAATTATTAAAGAAACTTGCAGCATCTCAAGTTGCTTTTAAGAAAAGGGTGGAAGAAGCTCGTCGAGGACAACGTGCTGCAGAAGAAGAAACCACCAAACTTTTTAAACCTATTACCGAAGAAGTACTTGGCAAACAACCAGAAATATCTCCGTTATCTCCGGAAGAACTAAAGAAAGTACAAGAAAAAGGGTTTGTTAGGTTTACTTGGAGAAAGATCAAAAGAGGAAACTAAAAAATTGTAGAAGAACTTGTTAGACATATTGCTGATCCTGTTGCACGACAAGCTGAATTTGATAGATTAATAACCAACCCTCTTGAGATACAACAATCTATTGCAAGATTGACGGTTAATCCAGGCGAATTAAGAAGGTTGATAGAAAATTTATCAGAGTAAACTGAGAAACTAACTGAACAATAAAAAATGATGACTGAATCTATCGTAGGATAAATAATGCCTATTGAAAATCTGATAATATTTTATAGAAAAAAGGCACGTGAAAAAAATAAATGATGGCGAATATATCGAATTTGTTAAAAAAAATATCTGACAGGAGAAAATCTTAACGATCTTGACAACATTAGAAGATGGAGTAATGATGACTATAAAAAAAACTACAAAAATTTTAAGCGAAAAAACTAATGACCTTTCAACAGCTGAAGAAATGCTTAAAGAAACTAAATCAAATGAAGAAGCGACGGAGATGTTGTATAGAATGAGAGATGGAGTTATTGCTGGTGTTTTATGTACGGCAGCAAAACGATATCGAGATAAAAATTATGGTAAAGGTTGGGATTTCAATAGAGTATTTAATGATCGAGATGACAAACGACTTAAAAATTAGAAGATGAACGACTTAAAAAATGAAAAGAGGAAATAACAACCACTGGATCTGGCGTCAAAGTTTTTACATCTAACACAGAAAAAGTTGATCGACTTATGTTGTTGATATCATCAATAGAGGCGGGTAATACAGGTACAGAAATCGACAGCGAGATCGTAGATATATTAGATCATCTTAGATCGAGTGGATTGTTAACATCAGATGAGTATGAAATTTTACATGATGATCTTATATAAATGTAAATAACATTGTTACTTGACTCAACACGAACAACAAAAAAATAGCGCAAATTTTTCTGTCTCCTATAATCCACCAATAGTACTAGATCCCAATAGCCAGTACGAAATTGGATTAATTTCCACTACGATATGGCATTCTATGGCAATTAAAAATAAAAAAAAAACGTCAATGACGACTTTACATTTAATTCTGGTGCACGGGTGTCAGTCAAAATACCACAAGGAGCATATAATATAACTGATCTCAAAATAACAATCAAAGAACTAATTGGCGTAACTGCAGACAGTTTTGAATTAACTCCAAATTATAATACGCTACGGGCCAGAATCACATTAAAAAATAATTTAATAATCGATTTTTCACCAGCTTCTAGTATTGCGTCGCTGTTAGGTTTTGATCATAAACAATACGGTAGCGTAGTACAACAAAGTATATCGTATGACGGAGATTTACCAGTTAATATAACAGAAGTAAACACAGTATTGATTAATTGTTCTATTGCATCAGGATCTTATTCAGCGTTAGGAAGTTGCGGGCAAACAATTTATAGTTTTTCACCAGATGTTCCGCCAGGTTCACTGATGCAAATTACTCCTCGACAAATAATATACTATCCGATTACCCCCGAGAATCAGATCACAGATATAAATATGCAATTAACAGATCAATCAGAACGACAAATAGATCTTAACAACGAAATTGTCGCGTATTATTTACATCTACGCGCAACAACGTAGTTGTCGAGCTTCGCTATCGTCAACGTAGTTGTCAGCGTAAATTTTATAAACCTAATTTAATAACAAAATGAAACAAAGAAAAAAGTTTATCGAAGAAAAATTGTGGGCGAGGTTTTTGGAAATATATTTACAAAAGTGATTGAAAACATTCCAGGAATTGCACGTAAAGTAGCACCAATTACACTTGACGCAGGTAAAGCTTTTGCGACGGGAGTATCTAGTGCAGAGGTACTGCAGTAGGACAAAAGAATGCTGATAAAATTAATGGCAACACCCCCACAGTGTCGGAAATAAAACGAGCAATGTCAGATATTGCGCCGTCAGCAGAAACAGAACGAGCTATGATAGCTACAACAAAAAAATTACTGTCACCACGCGGTGAGGAGGTGGTCCGTAAGCTAGTAAACAAAACAAGACGAAAATTAGATTTGCCTCTGTTTTAGCAATTTTATGTGGCGATCATAAAATAAAAAATGGCAGTTAAAAATTATCTTGATTTTGGTGAGTAATATGATACTGACAATACAGCAACAGAATTCAAGTATATTGAATACCTCGACGAGTACTCACACGAACCAAATGAAGCAGGTCAAAGAATTTTTAACACACGTGACGAAGACGTGTTCTTGCTGCCTCACAAGTCTATGCTTGAAGTTCGTTGTAAGATAGTAACAACAGCTGGTGGTAATATTGCAGCTGGCACAGAAATTGTGCTCGTAAACAATGGCTAGTTTGTTTAAAAGTGCACGATATCAACTAGCAAATCAAACCGTGGAGGATATTAATGATTGGTTTCCGGTTTCAAGCACAATATTAAATATTGTTTCGTTTAGCAAAGATTATTCGAGATCAATTGCAACAAATATGATGTGGTTCAAAGATTCAGGAGAAGGACAAGCTGTTGGAAGTGAGTTTATTTTAGGCGGTGTTTTTGTACACGGCGCTGACGCTGCCGCAGATGTTGTGATAGTTAGAAATTTTCTTAGAGATAATGCTGGAAGCCTTAGAATAGAAGCACCAGCTGCAGCTGAGAACGCAGACACCACAAGAAATTCGTTGACAGCAGCGTGCAACAACTTTAGTATAACACCACCAGGTGCAGCCGCTGATGGAGTAGCTATGTTAGATTTGGTCAACAATTCTTTTGTTAATATACGAAACAGGAGATATAATGAGGGATATATCAAGCGAAAAGTGTTTGCAGCGGGATCGCGACAAATAACAATGATGTTGCCGTTAAGCACAATATTTGGATTTTGTCGCAACTATAATAAGCTATTTCGAGGGTTGAAACACACGTTTATTTTAGATCGTGCAGACCGAAGTAATTGTCTTTTTCGAGTTGGTGGAGCTGATCATAAATTTGAAATTACGAAATTAGCTCTTTGGATGCCTAGAATTGTTCCGTCGGTGGCTAGGTTAGCAACACTTAACACAATGCTAGAGGCGTTTACAAAAAAGATTTATTTTCTTCAAACTAAAATATATAAAACAACTGTTCCTCTTAATACAGTCGATTACACGTGGCGTATTACAGCTACGCCAAGTGAACAGTTACCAAGACATATATTCGTTGTCTTTCAGAAAACAGAACGACTTTGTAACCAAGAACAAAATACGTCGTTTTTGATAACGCTGACATCAGGAGAATATTTGTTAGAATAAACTCTAAACAATGCCCAGAGCGAGCAATCGAATGTGATTTTACAGACGGTGCTGCAAAAAATGTTGCTAGAGCGTATATATACCTGATGGAAGCGATGCAAAAATATCAAGACGCTGACAACGGATCACAGATTAACGTTGAAGAATTTTGTACTCTTTATCCGATCTTTTCTTTGACGTATCAAAACACTTCGATCGAAATGATTAATTCAACCGCAGAAATAGAAGTAACTTGGATGCTTTGAGGAGCTCAACCGAATCCTCTAAACGTATTTGCGCTTGTGTCCAGCGATAGATTCTTGATGATTGACTCAGTCAAAGGTAGAATGACTGTCCAAGTTTAATCTAACAACCTTGATATAATCAAGGAAAATGAAAACGGAATATGCAGCTAAAGAAATATACCTAACGCCCGGTCAAATTAAAAAATTATCAGCAGCGGTTAATTCTGTCTCTGTAATGATATCCCCAAAGACGGACGCCGCCGCAGTGAAAGTAATGTTAACTCAAAACCAAATCAATAGGCTAGATCAGGGAAAACCCTTCATCTTTAGGTTATCCGTTGCACAGGTAAAATTTTGGACCAGCACTTTCTGTAATTTTACCAAAGATTCTACCGGTATTAATAACACTGGGACTAGTGGCAGCGTCAGGGGCAGTATCTGGAGCAAAAAGCGGTATCTGGAGACGGAATCAAACAAATTTTATACAACAATAAATAATATAATGCCAGCTAAAAATAAATGCAAGCGACAAAATCACCAGCTAAAAAGAAATCGCCAGCAACGACGAAGTCGTCGAAATCTAAAAAAAAAAAAAAGTCGCCAAGAAAACAAAACAAGGAGGAATTATTCCTTTCGCTCCGCTGGTAACGGGGTTAGCAGGCAGTCTGATTCCAAACCTGCTAAGGATAGAGCGTAGAATGACTCTACCAGGCACCACACGCCAGTGACAAAGTCGACGGCAGTGACGAAGTCACCACCGTTGCCGTTGAGTAATTTCGAAATTATGTCGAGATTGAATGACATTGTCGAATTTCATGGAGTATATTCCAAAGACGAATTAGATAATGCACCAGCAGGTGGTTCGTGTGTTGTAAATATACAAAACTTCGATGATGGATCCGGCACTCATTGGGTTGCAGTCCATAGCAACAATTATTTTGATTCGTTCGAACTTCCTCCGAGTGATCTTATAAAAAATATATTTTTAAAAAATTTCAAAAAATAAATTGCTCGTCTAATCAACTACAGCCGGTTGGAACATCTGCTTGTGGTTATTATTGTATTAAAAAGTGATTGAAAACATTCCAGGAATTGCACGTAAAGTAGCACCAATTACACTTGACGCAGGTAAAGCTTTTGCGACGGGAGCATCTAGAGCAGAGGTACTGCAGTAGGACAAAAGATTGCTGATAAAATTAAGGGCAATTATCTAGTTGGGATAATTTTTCCAGTTGCAGAAAATCAAATACCAAAATTTGAAAAACTAAATAATATTTCAGTTAATGTGTTTGGTCTTGACGAGCGTGAAAATGCTACACAAAACACAATAAACTTGCTGTTTTATAAAGGACATTACGTTTGGATAAAAAACTTTAACGGCTTAGTTGGTATATAATATAGTAAATATAAAAATAAGAAATATTTTTGTTATCGTTGTATACAAGGTTTTTCTAAATATGAAAAACTACAAGATCATCTCAAATACTGTATTAATGTTAAAAAAATAACAATGCCAACGGAGAAAGAAAAAGTTTTAAAATTTAAAAATTATAATCATAAATTAAGTATTCCGTTTGTTATTTACACCGACTTCGAGTGCCTACTTGTTTCTGTGGCAGGCGTAGAAAATGATCCAAATAAATCAAGCACCAGGAAAATACAACAATGTGTTCCCTGTGGAGTAGCTTATAATGTAGTTTGTTGCGCTAACCATAATTTTTCAAGTCTAATAAAATTGTATAGGGGTAAAAATCCTGCCGTGTGGTTACTAAAAAATGTAATAGATGATGTTAATAAAATTTTCAACAGATTATCTAAAACAACTCCAATAAATATAACACCCAAACAACAACTTGATTTCGACAAGGCAGTTAATTGTCCTATCTGCGAGAAACCAGTCCTCGACCTCGATAAAGTGCGCGATCACTGTCATCTAACCGGCCAATATCATGGAGCAGCACATAATAATTGTAATTTGAAATTTCATGCGCCAGATTTTATTCCTGTCGTTTTACATAATTTTCGTGGTTATGATAGTCATATCCTTGTCGAAGCATTCGGCGATGAGGAAATTAAATCTAAACTAAAATTAAATAATGTAATAAAATGTATTCCAAACAATTTTGAAAAGTATATGTCAGTCACGCTTGGCAAATTACGTTTCATCGACAGCTTACAATTTATGGCTGCGCTGCTGGATGTGCTTGTAAACAGCGCTGCAAGCGCTGGTAGTAGTTTTGGTAATCTACGAAGTTGTTTTGGTGGGGATTATGCCTACCTAACAAAAAAAGGTGTCTTTCTGTACGAGTACCTCGACGACTGGAGCAGATTTGATGAAACTTCTCTGCCACCCAGAGACAGTTTTTACTCGCAACTTAAAGGTGAAGGTATATACGACAACGAGTACAAATACGTACAAGAAACCTGGAATAAATTTGGTTGTAAGATATTTGGTGATTATCATGATTTATACTTTAAAACAGATGTGTTATTGTTAGCTGATGTTTTCGAGAGCTTTCGTACAGTTATTCATGAAAATTATGGATTAGACCCGTGTTGGTATTATTCTGCGCCAGGATTGTAGTGGGATGCTCTGCTAAAAACAAGCAGGATAGAACTGGATCTCTTGACAGATGTTGATATGTCTAATTTTATTGAAAAAGGAATTTGCTGCGGAATTAGCGTCATAACAAAAATAAATGCTGTAGCTAACAACAAGTACTTAAAAAATTACAATAAAACTTTACCGTCAAATTATATTATTTATTTTGACGCTAATAATTTATGTAATTATGCAATGTCAGAGCCAATGCCGTGCAGTGGATTTTATAGGATAACTCCAGATCAATTTCTTAAAGAAAGTGAGAAAAATCTCCCAGAAAATGTCAGTTATTTTGTTGAAGTTGATCTCGATTATCCTAGTTCGTTACACGATCTACATAACGACTATTCGTTTTGTGCAGAGTCAATGATGATCGATTACAGTTTATTATCGCCTGAACAACAGGCAATGGCAACATCAAAAAATCCGATCGTTAATAAGCTAGTTTCAAATTTACTCAGTAAACGGAATTACGTGATACATTACAAAAATTTAAAACAAGCAGTCGACCACGGCTTAGTCTTTAGGAAGGTTCATTGATTTAAATACCAAACGTCGTACTATTGCTACGACCGACTTTGAGAAAAACTTTTTCAAGTTGATGAACAATTCTGTGTTCGGTAAGACCATGGAAAATATCAGAAAGCGAGTCAGTATTGAAATCGTAAATGATCTAAATCGCAGAAATAAATTAGTCAACGATGACGGTTTTGTCAGTATGAAAATCTTTAATGAAAATCTTGTTGCAATACAATGACGAAAGACAAATTTAAAGTTAAATAAACCAATTTATGTTGGTTCAGCTGTACTTGATATATCAAAATGGCTAATGTACGACTTTCACTATAATTTTACGAAGATAGTTTGGCCAGATTCGCAGTTGCTTTTTACCGATACAGATTCACTCGTTTATAATATAAAATGTGAGGATGTTTATCAAGATATTTATGATCATAAGGAGTTATTTGATTTAGCAGATTGTCCGGCAAGTAGTGGATTTCATGATCCAACTAACAAGAAAGTCATCGGCAAGATGAAAGATGAATTTATGTTTATGCCAGTTAAGGAATTTGTTGGATTAAGAAGTAAAATGTATGCTGACAAAAAAGCAAAAGGTATACCTCGCGGATATGTAAAAAGTGTATGAAATTTGATGATTTTAAAGCAGCACTAAACAATAATGTCAGCTTTATTAAAACAAATGTTATCAGAACAAATCATCACAAACTTGAAACAGATACAATTATAAAACGTGGACTAAGTAATTTTGATGACAAACGATATTGCAAGGACGGAATTAATACGCTTGCGTTCGGACACAATGTCAGTACTGGAGGTGATATTTTCGATACCATCTTTAGTTAATTTTGTCTAAACTTTAGAAATAATCTTCGTAAATTTAACGTTAGCCGATGGAGTTAATAGCAAAATTTTAAAAAAAGATAATTGTTAATGGCCAGTAATTATCATTTGAATTTATTGATGAAATTTCAGGTATTTATTTTAGTAAATTTGATAGAATAAATCTCTCGCTTATTAAATCAGATAACAGCAAATATTTTGATTATCTTGAAAAGTTACGGGATGAGCTTATGTTAAAGTATGATAATCTTCATGATCCGATTAGTCAAGAAAAATATACCAAAATAAATATTGACTTAAACCGGTCGAAGGTTTTTGCAAAAGGTTGTAAGTATTTTATCAACAGGGTAACAATGAAAGAGTTATTTGAATGTCATCGAAAAGTAAGTGGAAAAGTTAAATTTTATTTATATAAGCACGATGATGAATTATTTATGTTAGCTACAGTTGATGTTTTGATGATAGGTGATGAAATTCTTTAAAAAATAAAAAAGGACTTACCTGCTGAGGTACAGATCCACTTGCTGAATGAACACAGAGAATAATTTTGCCTGCCTTTATAGCGTTATTCTGGAATTTCCATTATGTACTTTCTAGAATGTTCTTTGGGATTTTCATTACATAATCTTTGGAATTTCCATTGCGTAATTTCTAGAATGTTCTTTGGGATTTCCATTACATACTTTTTAGAACAGCTGGGAAAATAAAACCAAGTCTCAGTAATATGATACATTTCCCCGATCGATAAATTATTAGCCGTCGTCTGGTCTATAGTCTGAAGCAGATGTCACTGGATAAGGGATAGGTGGTGGGTGGGGGTCTCTAAGATAGGGAATTTATACTTGTTTTGGGGGAGATAGGGGTATCTGAGCTAGAACCCTGCATTTCTTTTACTTCTCGGTCTCTTCGTTGTTTAAATAGTGCTAACTGACAATGCATGGTATCGTGAACGTTGAAAGGTTAAAAATGCATAAAAAATTATTCTAGATAGTCCTGTGAGTTCATGAAGGTGACCTCTAGATAGACCTATGATGAATGGTTGCTATACTCAGGTCTGACTGTATATGGTTCTTTACACTCAATAAAAATATACATAAAAACTAGGTAGCTCAAGAAGATACACAGATCATATCTGTGTCTATTTTTGACAATATACACGCCAAAGAATGGTTATTTTACTGCAATCATTGAATAGGAGAAGAACTACTTGTAGTTTTCAAATTAATAAGTTCTTTTGAACTTGATTCAATCACAGTCAGATGTCGAAACCTATAATACAACACTCCACATAAAGATACTGTCTAGAAAATAAATTTATCATAACGATATTCTGTAGGTACACAGCTATCTGGTAAACTGGGCTAGCATAGTTTGCCATCTGGAGTGTGTTTCAATCTATGCTACATATTGGCAGAGTATTGAAGAACAAGAGCTGTCAGAAGACAATATAGCTAACCCGTGCATAGTAAATTGGACCAAAACCAAATTGTTCTAATATCTAAGGAAAGTTTAGCTTATTAGGCAGTATACCATGCTTTTCAAAAATTTGTCTCTTAATAATAAAGGTTTAGTATCCAAAAATCATGTTGACATAATCGCTAACCTCGTTTGGTATCTAAGCATTATGTACTTGAATTTTAGTTAATAGTAGGCGCTGGTAGGCGCAACCAACCATATCATCCGAGACCTTAAAAGATTCCTGGCATTTGCTTTATGTAACGTGGATGTTAAAGAGTTGCTGTATGGACAACACCATTAAAAAAAAGAACCACATGTTTAATAATAACACCTAACAAACCAGCACTACTAAATATGAAAGTATTTACAAGGTTAGCAACGTTGGGAACTAAAACTTGACTTACAATGATGTAAGAAACTGGTATTTTTTGCTATCGATGCACACTACTTTTCTGGGCGAAGAAAAGAGATAACCGTAATGTACATAAATTCATTGTTATATTTTATCATCATTTGCAGAATGCTCAATATCAGAACAAGTTACTAAATGTTCTAAGGGAAATCAAAGACTTCGCTGATCACTAAAATACACGCAATATTGTCCACACACCATGAAATTTTATCCTTGTAATCTGACACTGATGAATCGAGTCGATACAGCATTTCTTCTCATAAAGTCTGAATAAGTACGGGGCGCCCGCATAATTATTCTCGGGGTGGAGTTGGGGGTGGGCATAAACATGTAATTGTCAGATATTAAGTTTTATGGCTGTAAACCAAAACATGTTTAGAGGTGAATTCTAGGGCGGGGCGCCAATGAGTAGGTAATCTATTTGAATCAAAATATTCCACGCAATGATCGTTGGGAACGTAGAAGTTATCCAATGGTTCCTGATGAATTGCTATCGACTGTGTTGATAACATGAACATTTTAGGTTTTCTATAAGGAAGTTCATCTTTAGCACATAACGAATATAATCAGTGAGTTCGAAGGCAATGGCGTTCCAAGGCATCCTTTCTTTTTTTTTACAGGCAATGTTAAGTCCTCAGTTCACACCTGGCTTTTACCTTGAAAAGTTCCGTCAGATCAGTCGATGAACTACTGAGCTTCTTTACTCTTTGCTTCAACGCGTTTGGTTTCCAGAGAAGTCAATGGATCTATGGAATGGTCACGCAAGTCTTTATACAACTGTCTCAAAATCTTCTCTTCTGAGATGAGAGTCTATGCTTCTCCAGATACTATCCCAACTTTTCTTCTTGACTCATCATCGTACATTTGCCATGTTGCTTTGACAACATGATCGATTTGACATTCATAAGAATGTTCTCTTGTTAGACTTGTAATTCTTTTAGTCAAGAGAGCTTCGATGCGTTTGTTTTCCAGAGAAGTCAGTGGAGGTATGGAATAGTCACGCAAGTCTTTATACAACTGTCACAAAATCTTCTCTTCTGAGAGGAGAGTCCATGCTTCTCCAGATACTATGTTGCTTCTGACAAGATGATCGATTTGACATTCATAAGAATGTTCTCTTGTTAGACTTGTAATTCTTTCAGTCAAGTTCCAAGCAAAAGAGGAGACTAAATGTGATCTCCTTTTATTCTAATATTGACACTGTCAAAAAATACGATTTACTGACATGAAGATAGGAAGCATGTACGAATTCGCGGTGAACGTGATACCTGTTTCTACTTTCCTTGTAAGCAACGATGACAGAAACTATTACGAAAGGATTGACTGAAAAACGATCGGCTGTGTTTTCCACCACGTTTTGTACTCAACCACATCTGAGTATAAAAACAAAAGAATTAGTCCTTTTTAACGATAATACTTGTAGAACCAATCATTGTTGTTCTGAGCAAGAACAGTGTATCCATCGAAAAATAGAAAGTAAACCGGGACAAAAGTAATGGAAATTATTATGCTGTCAGAAAAATGCATTTGAAGATAATGAGTGATTTTATGGTATTCAAGGGCTAACTTTCTCTAGCCCTTTGCCAAACTGATCCTTTGAAATAGTTGCAATCGTTTGAACCAATGTTGAGCGTTAAAATAATAGTCAACAGGAATTATCATGGTATAGGTAGTCAATTGAGTATTGTAGGTGATGCTATTTTGTTCATAAATGTGACGATCATTTTGTCTAACTGTTCCTGAACTCGTTCGTTCATGATGTCGACGATGAAAGTGTACTGACCTTGATATCCTGGGCGTGCGTAGAATTAATGATTTCTACCCAAGCTACTTCCCAATGAGCTTTGTGATACAATTTTAACTGAGGTCATTTGGCTGTGAAAGTACTCAAGGTTATTCATAGTTCGATGGTTCTGGTTTCCGAGGATCACTGGACTTCTTTTTATCGTCGACGACTCGTGAAGCAGCAAAGCAAGAATCAAACTACCGTATTTTGCCGGCGTTTAAGTCGATATTTTTTGATCAAGTGCATCAGAGGGTACAGCATCGCCCTGGGTGCAAGGCATAGCATCGCACTCAATTTCATTATTGAACTTGGAGTACGAAGCATGCCCCTCTCTCGGTTGCTGTGTTGGGTTCATCAGTATCTGTCAAAGTGTGCGGGCCTAAAAATTGAACTTCATTAGGGGTTCCTGGTGTGTTGAATTATTCGAAATCATTTTTTCTTTCGAATTTGTACTCACATTGAAGTGTTATCTTAGAAGATTCGTTATTTTATACTGGAACTCAGCGTGCCCGTATGGTAAAATGTTGCGGTCGAGAAGTAGGACTCATTTCTGGCACACAATTTAACAGACTTCTTCTAAAGGTCGAGCGACAATTTGGTCGTTTTGCAAACGTACACGCTGCTTTTAACACGTCAAAGTTGACTACTTGACTCGATCTATAGCTGAGTGTCAGTCCTTTGACTTTGCATTTGGTATGAATTTATCCATGCCGGTCTCTGTATTGGCATCCTTAAGTTTTGGCGCAACCGCTACGAAAACTTAGAATAGTGTTTTTGTCAGTCCATGAACTTGAACGGTCTCCATCTATGTTTGCATGATGACTGGAGTGCAATGGATGTACATAATGTCACTATAAACGCAAAGGTCTCTAGTTCCAAAAAGTTACAAGGCATCATAACATTTTAAACGGGCATTGGCTGCCACTAATGCTGCAATTATGACATTTCCAACGTGTCGGCGTGTTTGTATGTGTGCATGTGTGTGTGCGCAGTAGTACTTCGTAATTTATCAAGATCAATCTTCACGTATAATCTCCACGTGTTTCATGAGTTTTCCTTTGTCATCCATCACTTTAAAGTAGGAACTTGGATTTAACAAGTGTTCCATCTTGGGTAATAACGGATGTTAAGCAAATTTCCGCACACAAAATTTAACATGACTCTGGCAAACGATCGTCTTTAAATTTTTCCAAAGTAATGCAATCTAAGGATTTGTACCTTTCTTAAATGTCCCATATATGCGGCAGGTTGTAGATTGTGAACAAACCTGGTTTGAGCAGGGGGTGTCTGGGGTTAAGGAATCAATCTACATCCATGCGCACAAACCGACGCTTAACAGGGATGTGGGCCGTTACAACCTGCCGCATATCTGGGACAGTCTGTTAACATCGCTCACCATTCCATCGGGCGATGTTAACAGTCAGTAGAGATTAAATCAGTCTCCTGATGAAGTCCTTGGCGTGAGGAGGAAAGCTTCAACTTTCTCTTTATTATTTATGTACGTGATTGAAAAGTTATAAACATTGTCAAATGAGCGAAGCGGTGTGGTAGATGTTAACCCTCTTCTTTGGTTAATGTCCCTTTTAAGGTCACCCAGATCACTATCAAAAGAGATACTAATTCTATTTGACAAAAGTTCGTTTGAAGTTTTGTGCATGTGTTGTATATGTCTGTTGTTGACAACTAACACTTAAAACTCCTTTCTCTCTTATGTGTGAGAGTGTATGTACAGGTATGGCAGTGTCCATAAACACTTCCTATCCTTGTGAGTGATAGTATGTTTGTATTGGTGTGAAAGTATGTGTATCAACACTCCTATCCTTTTCGTTGGATTTAGGGGTGTGTGTTTGGATAGTACTGCAAGAGCAGGTGCTGGATTGTACGGGGTGGGTGGGGTGTTTGGATAGTATATGTGATGTGAATTGTAAAGGTGAGTTTTGGACTGTAAATTTTAACATTACCATCCCTGTTTGACTCCATAAAGACTTTTGACGCTATAAATATTTCTGACGCTATTAACACGTTTTACCCAATAATACCATCCCCATGGTAACCCTATGGACTATTTTAACATAGAATTTCTCGTATGAACCTCAAGTGACTAACCAATGTAAGTCTATCGGCTAATGTTAATTACCGTATGACTCTCAGTCCCCTCATATAACCACCAATACTACCTTGATGAAAGAATGCTGAGCAACGGTAAATACCGTTAAGTCAGCAGAACTGGTGGTCTCCGAGCTAGATTACAAACAGCTGCAAGAGAAGGTACCATTGTATTAAGTGATTCGGGTCGCTAAAGACACCACGGTACAAAGAATTCTTCTAGGGAACTGCCATCATGCCTAGGGCAAAATGACTGATTTGGCGATACTGGCATATGTTTTGTGGGGCTTCATGATTTTTGATGCTGCAGGCTCTATGCCTCACAGTGTACGCCAGTACAGGTTCGAGGAACACAGGTTGAAGACATGTCCATGACAAGTTCATTAATATCGGGGAGTCTGCCAGCGACTTCTATTAGACAACTGCCGATCACTTTCACATGGAATAACGATTGTCAATACTAGAATCTACTCCACCATATGTCTGAGACCACTGATATTTATGGTACCATGGTGGCGTGATTGGCAGGTTTGATGTGGATTAAACAATGATTACAAGATGCATGTTGAAGATGCGACCAGTCAACCGTGACTGGTTGGAATCTGAAGATGTGATGGCCATCACAATTACATCCCTTTCACATTGGTCACAAATGTTCTATGGCAAACATGATCAAATCAGCATGAATGGTGATAGTCAATACTCTCGTTTTTACTGGCTTGAATTGCTTCTTCTCACTGCTGAATTGCTAGGAAGCCAGTGAGGAATGAGTCCATCTGACAAAGCCATTGATTTGGGCAGACTTAAAATGCAAGACATCTGAGTGGTTCAACTATCTCAATGAATGGCATGCCAATTACCCCGTTTGGCCCATAAAGGTCTATGCGTTAGAGAATATGATTGCAAAGACCGGCTGTCCTGCACTATATGATTTGCTTAGCACCGACGGTACAGAACTTAAGTACAGATTTGTGTGTTAAGAGTTGCAAATTGTACCCCTCGCATGCAACTACCACTGGACCGTTTCTTCATTCAAAATAAATTTCAATCAGGTCGAAACTGCTAACTTGATTGTCCTCTTGACCTATGGAAGAAAGCAGTGCAGCCCCATTTTGCAGTTGTACTCAAACAGGTTAATCTCATATCCCCATTCAAGTATCCCTGGGCATTGTCCTGACGGTCAACACTAAAATGCTGCCTCTTTTGATTCATAGACCTAGAGCACTTCGAAGTTCAGGCGGCACAGTTGTTATTTTGCTGTTGCTTAAGATGGAACATATCAACCTAGAGCAAGCCTGCATGGACTGCAGCATGGCCATAGGCCTTCTCCTGCTGCTTATATGTGACAATCTACTTTTGGACAGCCTTGCACATTTCCTGGTCGGTCAGTGCATGCTTAACCCCATCCTTCTCAGCTGGCGACGCTGTGACACATTCCAGTTGAGACACGTACTCCACATGGAACACAGCCAAATAAGTTAGACTAAACCACTGGAGGTAGTTGACAGCAAGCTCAAGAACTGAGCAAATAAATTGATTAGTCGAAGCACTAGTCTTTGTCTGAAAGGACTTCATGCTTGGCGCCAGCAATGGTGACCTAATTGATATTGCACACAAGATCCTGCTGCTTGTTGGTCCATTGCACATCTCTACCCTTGTGCGAGATATGCCAACCACCACTAACTGTTGTAATAAAAACCCTTGAGGTCTTCTTGCCCTATTTTCTGTATACACTAGCTTGTGATACACCCGATTGCTATCACATGGGTGGCAGAACTTGGTTTCTCTTTCCACACAAACAGCAGGGCATAAATAGAATGCTTCTCTTTATCATCTTTCGAAAACAAACTTTACAGTTATCTCCCAAAAAATTACTTTGGTAACAAACAGTCTTTCCAACCATTAACCATATGCAGCAATTGTGTCATTTCGTTTCGGTACAAGTAAAAAAAATGTGGCATCTTTAGAGACCTGTCCCGGTGAATGGGCTAGGGGTGGGTCATGTACCTATGGATGGACCTTACATCTCAAACAGGTCTGCCAGTACATTTCAATTTGCACTTGTCACAGCCGAAAGCCACCTCTCCAAACAAATTATCTTTCATAGTCTGCACTGGGCCCGACTACATCAAGAGTTTCCTACTTCATTTCTGCCATTCCAACCAGAAAGTAATATTTATGCTTGGAATAGCAGGTAATAAACAACCTTTGGACATCAGAAACCTATGTGCACATAACAGTCAGTTGGTGAGCTGACATTTCTTCACTCACAGTACATCCAGCTGACATAATCTCATTAGATACTAGAATATGTGTTTACAGTGTGTGGACTTTCTTTCCTCAAAAACTAGCGAGCAAAATTTTTATACATTTTGTCGTGCATGTGCAGATGTGTAACAGTGAATATTGACAATTGGTGGGGAATAATCAAAATGTGGCAAATCCTTTTTTCAATTCATTAACCAGACATATCTTTTGCAACATAAATTTTTACCACTTTTCCCATAGTAAAACACTAATTGGATGTAATGGCTGTCCCTTATATCACTAGAGGGGATACCCAGAACATAAGCATTTTTTCGAATATTCCAATGGGCATTGACAGAAATGCTCCAAATATTGTATTACCTTAGGAAGCAGCGACGGTGGTAATAGCCACTCCCAATACCTTCAAAGTTGGTCTGATCATGCCCCTCACCTGCCTGCAAGCTCACAATAATGAAATCTTACCAGGCTGACAAGGAAACTAACCATTGCCCTATCTCAAAAGGGCATTAGAGGAAAAGTGCAGAAATGGGGAAATCAAAAACAATTGATGTGACCTTGATCTTGAAGATACCCTAACCCTTATGATACATGGCATGCCATCCAACTAAGAAGCAACCAGACCAGCTTGTGTTAGCAGTGTCCTCTAATTCCATTTTCTCTGCAAGGTACAGCCATAATGTGCAAAAAGTGCTGTTAAAACAAAAACAACAAAAAAATCCCACAAAAAAATCATCCATTTATCTTAAACAGTTCTCAAGTTAGAAAGCAGAAGGAAAATGCAACTGAAACCCAAAATATTGACATGTGACCTTGACCTTATGTTTGGACCTCCAATGTGGGATGTGATACAACTTTTAGTGATGATACATAGTTATACCAAATTTCATACCTTCCTCTTAAATAGATCTAAAATTCTGGAGTGGAAAGGAAAGTGAAATGTAAAGCTTAAATACACAAGGCCAAGACAATGACCTTGAAAATAATATCCCAATGTTGTACACAACACACCTGATAATGTGAGATATACCAAGTTTCATTCCTTAATCTCAAATGGCTCCAAAGTTACCAAGTTCAGTTGAAAGTATCATGGAAAAATAAAAGTTTATGTTGAGTCAATAACCTTTAAGGTAGGAACTATATTGTGGCACACAAAACGCCTACTTACAATAATGTATAAATATACAAAGGTGCATCCATTCATCTCAAACAGCTCTAGAGTAATAAAGCAGAAGGGAAAACATAGCATCATGGCAGGTTTAGTTGGTTTTAAAGACATTTTTAATGCAGTATTGTACCAGGCCAAGGAAAAGGGAGCTAACTGCCTCTCCCAAGGACACACTGAGGCATCTAAGAAAACTCAATAAGCAAGGGTGAAATTCTAGTAACATAAGTAGCAAAACACTTAAATTTTGTCATAAGTACTGTAAGTCTACCTTGACCAATGTCATACCAAAGCTGGTTTCAATTCATGAATTCCTTCAAAATGGGAATGAAATTTGAGATGGATGTGATGTGATGAGTGTGTGTGTGTGTGTGTGTGATTTAGATTTTTAACGTAGCTTTAATAATTTTTCAGTCATATCGCTATGATGTCTGCAGTGTGACAGTTTATAGTGATGTTTAGCACTGGGGCATCATGCTGCAGACATGTGGCATGATGTCCCACCCAGTCACATTATCCTGACACCAGGCCGACCAGTCCTAACACTAACCTCTTAATGCTCAGCGCCAAGCGAGGCAGCTGTTAGTACCATTTTTGTAAGTCTTTGGTATGACTCGGCCGGGGTTCGAACCCGCAACCTCCTGCATCCGAGGCGGACGCTCTAACCACTAGGCCACCGGAGCGGTCGTGATGTGATGAAATGGAGGGACATGTGTAACACAATAAAACATGGCATTAGCATAAAAAAGGAAAAAAATGTTTAAAAAATCCAGTTTAATCAGTCTGTTATACAAATTCTTAATAAAAGACATGTAATGATTATTCTATGCAAAACAAAACATTGAATAGCTAATGCTACCTTGTTATTATGCCTCATGTGGGACGGGGTATTTACTGACATTATGATGAGTTCGTTGATAGACTAGTGGGGAGGGTAGGGCATGCCCCAGGACATTGATTTTGGTTCTTGCTTTGTTGGGTTTAAAACTATTTTTCAGCACACGATAGGCTATACATGGCAGCCAGTGTATTTGGTGGAGAAGAATCAAAGACCCATGGGACGCTAATGTCTCAAGACGGGTATTTACTGACATTTTCATGACTTTGTTGATAGACTGGAGGGGAGGGTAAGGCATGCCCCATGAAATGACCTTAGTATAAATAGACAGAAGTAAACACTGTGTATAAATATCACAAAAATGGAGAAATTTAAGCAGAATTATTATGGTTTGGGCAATCATTCAATAAATGTTTATAATTTTGTTGACAAAAAACATGATTTTAATAGATTCAAAGATACTGCAAATTAAAATTTCTTAGCAAGTATAAAACTGCAGTTAATTTAGTGCTAAGGCAATTGTAGTAAAGCGTCTTGCCCAAGGATGTATCTCAGTAGCCAGCTTGAGCTGACTTAATGGTAGAATTCAGACCTGCATCATTCAGGTCGCAAGAAAGGGCAGAATTATATTAACTTAAGACAGAAAATAATTACATACGGAAACTTACAGAAATATTGAATATTTACCTCATTAAAATTGAGCAAGTCATTTTACTTCACATCATAAACATGCCTAAGATCAGCTCAATTTCTACACTCAATATTTTTCACAAATAAATCTGTCACTATGCAATGAGACTGAGGTATTTTGTAAATTATTTTAACTTGAACAACTGATTTTCTGAAACAAATTACTCATTAAGTCACATGAACTGGCAATTTTGTTTTTAAATTTTGAAATGTCTTGTTACCCATTTTAATTCTTGTATACTTTTATTTCTGTTCTCATCTAGAAGAAAATAAGCTGCAGATTTACTTCAAGCACAGCGAGCTGTGGATTGTCTTGTTTTTCAAGAGTTGCTCGCATATATCTGCAAGGAATTCCCAAAATTTGTGTGTTAAGAAACATTGTCACACAAGTACCAGGAACAACATATCATATGCCCACCCCGCATTTAATAGTTCTCTATAAAGGCATTAGGACATATTTGACTTTTGCTATTATTTACCAATGGGTATCAATGACCAGACATCTGATCAAAGTATGCAGTATTGACCATTCTAGTCTTGTTAGACTTGGCATGATCATAGCATTTGATCTTTAGACTCAAAAATTTTCAGAGTTCTTTAAAATGATACATTTATAACATACACAATATTTGGTCAATGAACTTTAAGACAAAAGTTGTCCTCCAAAACCCACTTTTCCTTGAGCCATATCATCCTTACTCGACTTTTTTTATTCCTAAATCAATAGTTGTCTTCAGTAACTTAAAACATAGCCCTTCACAAACATTGGTCAAGGTCCAAGGTCATGAACTAAAGTCACTATGGAAATACCATTTTACTTCTTCCTGTTTGTGTCCTTAACATTCACCCCATAAAATCAAGACTTCTTTCTTACCCAAAAGTGAATTGTTATTGTCAAACTTTGGCGAAGGTACATGGTTGAGTGCTGAAAAATTTGTGCAGGAACCATTTCTTAATTTTTCAGTCAGTGACTTTGACCTTTTGACTCTAAGTGCAGGTAATCCACAAAGTTTAGCCCAGGTCTGTTATTATGCAGAGATTATTTTTCTTTAGTCACAGTAATTTTGACGTTTAGAACTCAAATCAATAGACTTTTTCCTACCCCAAGTGCAAGTCATCCACAAATTTTGGTCCATGTTTGTGATGAAGAACCAACTTTATTGTACAGAAGACATTTTTCTTCTTTCAATCCTATTTACCTTGGCCTTTGATCTTTTTGGAATCTGAAATCTAGATGCATCTTCCTTACTGTAAGTGCAAGTCATCCTCGATGTCTGGCAATAGTTGATGGTGCAGAACTCAAGTTATTGCACATAACAACTGGGAACAAACAAATGGACAACACAATATATACTCTGCCTTTTGATGGGTGTACAAAACTGTCTCACTGAGGGAAAGACAACACTGAATCCTTTGTAAAATACCAATAAAGAGGGTCATACTACAATGATGCCCAAAGTGAAAAATACTAGTTTTGGTGCCCCACCTCAATGTATTTTACTATGGTCATATGTTCAGCTGATTTTTATATCAATAATGTCTGGATATAACTTGTCTGAATATACTTCTACCATCAATATTTTCAATCAACAGTCTACAATCTAAAGTATGCATTAAGTCAATCATTAATTCCCAAAAAATGCCTTTTCTTTTAAAATATCAATACGCTAGATACAGATTTATGAAAATGTATGATGTTAAACTATTATGATTGACAGCATTTCATTTTGACATAGAAATATAATACAGGAACTTGTTAAAATCATAAGGACAAGGTGAGATAATATTATCAGTGAATGGTGTTATATGGTCTAGACAGCCTGAAGAACAAATTCAATATTGAAGAAAAATTGGAAAGCAGTGATTTATTGTAGATATGCAAACTATACAAAGGACAGGTGATTAACATCAAGGTAAATAAATATTTTCGCTCCCATATTACATAATTATGGGCGTTGAGTTCAATACATTGTTTTATTGAGCTGTGAATATGATGCTGGCCAATGGAAAATGGAGGACAGTATCAATATTTCACAGCTCAAAACAATGATGTTAAAATTAGTAAAGGCCTGTAACTTTTTTTTTTAATTTCATACTTTGATCTAAAAAAACACTCACCTTCACACAATGTGGGTTATTTTTTGTGGAGCTGAAATCAATGTGGAAACCAATGTCACATTGTTGCTAAGCATGTGATCTGTTCAGCCAATCATAACTTTAGGTTCATATGTATGAAATCAATAACTGCATTTATATAAGATTAATCTGAATGTCACATTAATGAGAACATGGTCAGCAACTCTTCGAGTCAATTACAAAACGATAATTCACAAAAAAATAGAAATTTATATTTGCAAGGCAATTTCAACAAGCACTACAGCATTCATACATTGATAGAAACATTATATACAACGTATGTGATCCATCATGCAACTGGTAGCAAAATTTACAGCACCATATTTCATATTCAGAACATTATTTCAGTAGTCCTTTACATGTGATCACAGATAACTTGTCATGCATGCTAGCTGTCCATTATTAGAATTCTTTAGCTAATTATTTGTGAAACTTCTTGGTTGAATCCTTAGCATGGTCCAAGATAAGCTGACAAGGTTTAAACTGATCACCATACAGTGCTTGGTATCTCATCATCCTGTCCACAAGCTGTTTAGCTCCATGAAGATCTAGGTATTTAAATGGACCTGTAATAAAACACTCAAATTGTTAGTACAAAAATAAGCTGTATTTCAAATTGTATAATGTGCAGCACTAAAAATAAGGCAGTGAGGATTACTATGTAATGTTTTATGTGATAGCAGATACTGAATCTATGCTATATTGTTACAAATATCTATGCTATTTTGTTACAAATATGCCTCCAAGTGAAATCTATATGCAGAGCCTGATTTGCTGGTACAATCTGCCACAGAAAATCTGTATCTTCACTGTTTAGTTAGGTGAACCTCATGTGATGGTAAATATGTTAGTGGTAAAGACGCATTGTGCATCATTCATATCATGCTACAAACTGAGAACCATACAAAAGTTTGTTTTAAATACAAACATGTACTTGAGTCCTGACAAGGCATTCATTATGGCAACTACACATAAGAAGTATATACCATTTATTTCTGTATGTAGGCACTACCAGGGCATGGACAAATTTGACCAAGAAACCAGTTATCCTTATTGGGTCATTGTCACCATGAACTTCAAGCTGTCTAACCATTTCCTTCCAGTATAGGCAAGTTATCCTTAAGTTATTTGCCATTATAAAGTATGGTGTGTAACTAAACTTAATTGATGGAAACTTTCTCCCTTGTATGTATCTCAATGACTTTGACCTTTGGTCTTATGACCATCAAATAAAATTCATTCTGCCTTCAAGTACAAGTCATCCACAAAGCTTGGTCAAGGTGCATGGTCTAGAAAAACCTTTGTGTGAAGAAACAAAATTTTTTTTCTTTTTTGCTTCAATATGACCTTGGTGTCAATCCTAACCCATGTGCAAGCCATTTAAAAAATCGTTCATAACTAAGGCTAATATGCAGGCAGCAAAAAATGTTCTCATTTGAGTAACAGTGACCCTGACCTTTGAACTTTTAACCCCAAATCAAAAAGTTTCTTCCTCATTCTAAATGAAAGCTATCAACAATCTCTGGTAATGTGACCCAAAACTACACATTTTCTAATTAGAGTCACTGTGACCTAACTTACACCTTTTCACCCCAAATCCACTAAGTTAGATGTAGGTGCATGGTTCAGAACTAAAATTACTATGCAACAAGCCAAAAACTATCTGCTGGCCAGACAAACATGATAGCAAGATATGCTCGTGATGGGAAATAGAATTAGAAGAATGGTAAGCAATTTGCACAGGCAAATATATACCCCCCCCCATCCGACACCTACATCATAATGGAGACGAATCTACAGTCAATGTACGCACACAACATACATATCTTCTGACCATGACAATAATAAGTAATAAGTTTCAAAGCAATCCCATACAATCACAAAATTTGGTCATACACTGCATTCAGCTGAAAGTAAGAAGAGCAATAACTCTTACAATAAGAGTACTATGAAAGACACATTATATGACCAGCACATGTTTATCAGCCTTCTATGTAGAGAAGTAAACCTTTTTGTGCAATAACCAGTTTTTCTTGCAGTCCATGACCTTGACCTCTGACCTTTATACCCCATATTCAATAGGTTTCTTCCTTACAACAAATACAAGCCATTCACAAAGTTTGGTCCATGTATGTTATGTGCAACCAATGTTATAAAGCAGAAGCCATTTTCATTCTTCCAGTCACTGACCTTGACCTATGACCCTAAAATCAAGAGCCTTATTCCTTACTCTAAGTACAAGCCATCCAGGAGGTTTGGTTGAGGTAAGTCATGAAGAACAAATGATGTTGTTTGGAAATCTGTTTCATCTTTCAGTCTCAGTGACCCTGATGTTCTGACTCAAAAAAATCAAAAGGGTTATTATTCAAAGCAAGTGCAAGTCATATAAAAAGTTTTAGGCAAGTCATGGAAAACTGACATTACTGTGCAAAGATCATTTTTTTATTCTTTCAGTCAGTGATCTTGACCTCTGACTTTTTGACTGAAATCTACAAGGTTCTTCCTTACAACAGTGGAAGCCATTCATAAAGATTATTAATTGTATATAATGAAGAAGAACTTGAGTTAATGTCAAAAACCATTATTTTTCTATCAGAGTGACCATGATGTGTGCCTGAAAACAGTAGGGTTCTTCTTACTCCATGTGCGAGCCATCCACTAAGTTGGGCAACTGTAGATGGTTTTGAACTCTAGTTATGGCATGGAAACTAATTTTTTCAAGTGAAATATATCTCTTCAGTAATACTTACAAATCATAATATCTTAGGAGAACTTCGCTACTACACTGCACATCAAGCCCTCCCAAGCTAAAACTCTGCAGCGAAAAAGCTAAGTTATCTACCTACCTAGATGGCAGTTCGAGTGATCTCCCTTTGATATAGGGATTGTCACCAAATCCCATGAATACTTTAGTTTTACTGGAGTGGTGGGAATGCTCTCTATATTTATGTAACTGTAGGGAGGCTGTATGTGTATTATGATCAGGTAAGTACTAGTAAAAATTGGTTTCTTCTTCAGATATGTTACCCAATCATAATACCTTCAGAGAATATGTAAAAGATGGAGGGAGTATATACCCTTAACCCAGAGAGATATGATCTCCAGTCTCCTAAGGTATGTGAGACAGCTTCTAGATAACTTGACTGGAAAATAGACTTCATATGTTGGGAAGAGGGAAACATTCTCCATCCTCAAAATCCAGTGGAAGTCGTGAAAGTGTGTCCTTATGAAGCTGCTGAATAAAGCTGAGAGTTTTAGGATGCAAGATCTCGGAGATAAAAACTGGAGAAGTGGACTCGGATCTCCATCTTACTGCATGAATAGTAATAGTTTCACTAAAATGCAATGTTAATGACAACTGACAAACTTTTGTGAGCCAAGATGCAAAGCACAATCAATTGGTCTGGGGTTTATTTCTTATATGTAGAATGATTCCACTTTATCGAGGATGAAAGTGTCTGTGCAGATAGGCTGTAGTATCACTCTATGAGAATAAAAAAGTGGCATAATCTCCCTTTATGCAACAGCTTGGTTCTTCATAAGTACCACTTCAGAGATGGCAGGAATTTCCTTGCAAAAGACTGAATCCCCATGAATGGGAGTTTGTTCTTGGCAATGAAATCAGGGCTGTCGTAAGTGATACTGACCCATCTTGGCAAAACTGCATGTAGTTTGGGTCCACTGACAGAGGTTGTATTTTGCTGAATTTGTCTTTTGTTCACTAATGCAGTGAGGATGCAGGTCTTGCATGCAAGGTGAACCAATACAGCTCTTGAGAGCAGTTTAAAAGGTGTTTTGTTCAGCCTGGGTTATTACAAAGGTAGATTCTACTTTGGGCAAAGAGCCAATGTCTCTGAATGTGTGTAACCAAAACTGGACAGAAGAATGGATAGGTCTTTGTTTTGTCTGATATCCTCTCTTCCATGATGACACAGGGTGTCACTGACTGTAGAAGGGTAGCCTTTGACTGTGATTGGTGCTGTTTCTCACTAAAAAGCCATAGTAGGAAGTTAGCCATTTGCGTTATTGATGCCTGCAGTGGTATTATATGTTCTTGGGTATATCACTGTGTGAAGATTACCCATTTGCCTTTGTATGCTTTTAAAGTAGATTGTCAACTCACTTCAACAATGTCTCCACCACTGGTTCTGTGAACTGCTTGTTTCTGAGGTCTTATTTAATAAGATTCAGATGTGCAAGTTCAGCAGCGTGGGTTGGGATGAAACACCTGCCATCGTGGTTGCTTGAGCAGATGAGGGACTATTTCAATTTTCCTGGAGATTTTTGTTGCAAGATTGATGAGGTTGTTGATAAACAATTTTTCCCATTTGAGTGGAACAATCAGGATTAGACAACATGGTAATTCTTTTGGTTTCTGTACCTCATAAGCAATCAGATCTGTTGGACGGTAAGTGAATGCATCCAAGCCATTCCAATCAATAGAAAAATTATTGACTGTCCAGGCCTTTGGATGCTGGTGTGGCAAGACAGAGGTTGGGAGTAGGTCCACCATTGGTCGTTCCCATTGGACACATATGAGTGAAAACCGAGAAATGGGGACAATTCTGTTTGTATTAGTTGATTCTTCCAGGATGAGTCCGGTAATAAATTTAGTCGGCCATGAAAATGATGAACTTGGACATAGATTATTTGTTGAAGGTGCCACTTTAGAAAATCCCAAACAAGAACGAACAGTTCTGGGGAGCTGGTTCCATCTCACTGTTTGAGATAAGTCACCACAGTGGAGTTGTCTGAGAGAATGAGAACTCCCTTTTCATGCAGATCCTCCTGCCACCAATAAAAAGCTTTCAAAAAGGATTTCATCTCAAGAATGTTGATATATAAAGATGATCTTGAGGGACAAAGGTGACGTAGGACTAAGAGGTTTGCTGCCACAAATTATTGTGCAATTAGATTCTCCTGTATATGCAAGGAAGCCACTGTACCATTTCAATGCTTATTCCTGAGGGAGACATCATACTCTGTTTACTGAGTACTCAACTTCATGTATAGATGAATAAAATGTTGAGATGATACCAGATCAGATTTGGTCTTGTTGACAAGGAGAGTAACAAGGGATATCATGTCTTGCTGCAAGATATAACTTACCTGATGCTTTAGTAGATTGTAGACCAGGTAGTTGATACTGCCACAATGGAGGTTGTCTGGGCATGGGCCATTTCCCATCCCATCAATCGAGTGAAGCCCCAGGGATTGATGCAGAGTCCAAATGGGAGTACCCTATACTGGCAAATGGTGTCTTGTTAAGTTTACAAAACTTGTTGGTTTTGCTTCTTTCTGTTACTTGATTTGTGACCACAGAGTCGTAACAATGCTAAAATATCAATTCTACCAGAAGTTGCCTGTAGGAAAGGGCAACTTACTGCCCATACTTTTAAAATCACAGAAGCATTACTTACAATTCACACCATAACTGCACATAAAAATGCACTGAAGCATCATTCTTGATACTTAAGAAGAGGATGCTATAATATCAACTGCAAGATAATGTTACTTGTACAAAGGTTCAAATGATAGCATATACAGATTACAGATAAAATCAGTACTGTGTTGTGTATATAACAATGATGGGGATCCTAAGAATAACTTAATATAGAAAACTTACCTGCATGTATATAACCATAGCAGAAATTATAAAGCAATATTATATGAACATTCTATATCACCCACCAGACCTGGACTTATCATTTACTGCTAAACCAATATGACGGGGGGGGGGGGCAATCACATACCGTGCAGGTGTGTACCAAGGGTGTTTAAGTGTGTGAGGACTGTGAAGTGATGACACTGAAAAGCCAGAAACTTTGCCATCAAAGAAAGAATAGAAAAGTTGAACATTTATAGATGGTGTATGCTTCACTTCGAAGAAAACACTCCTATAAACTGGTTTTAAGGTAGAAAACTTCCAAAATGCTTGTATGTGGATTGTAAGGCCTATCCGTCAGTAGAGAGTATGCTACTCATCACGAGTGGAAGTAGTAACATAAGTATTCTTGGGATCAGACACCAACCCCTAAATTATGTAACTGCCACCTAGATGGGCAGATAACTTTTAGCTTTTAGCTAAAACATTTCAGCATGGGAGGGCTGGATTTGTGAGGTAATAGTAGTTCTCATAAGGTATTATGATTGGGTAATGTATATGAAGAAGAGATTTTTCTTCTTTCAGTCAGTGACCTTGATCTTTGATCTTTTGAACATGAAATTAATCAGGTTCTTCCTTACTCAGGTGCAAGCTATTTACAAAGTTTCATAATGAAACGGTTGAGGACTTGAGCAATTGTGCAGAAACAATTTTCCTTCTTTGAGACAGTGACTTTGACCTTTAAATTCTCAAATTAAGCTACTGTACAGAAACCAAATTGGTAACAGATGGACTGATATCATAACATAATACTCATATACCTTATGGCAGGTGTATAAACTGCCAAACTAATTATATTAACAAGTGCAATATGGATGCATGGACCAACAGACACAAGGATTACAATAGAGTATATAAATACATATAATGTAAAAACAAAAAAGCAACACAATGTACATTTTAAAAAATATGATCTCAACTTAAAAAATTGCATTCCAGTTGTATAAAATCTATTAATTTTGTTTCAATCAATGAAAATTAAAAGAGAACTTCTGTCAAGGAACCAGTTGTTCAGAATGATGCCTATAAGCATATTTCATAAAATAATGTGCGGCACAATGTTCAGTAATTAGTTTTTGTGTATGTAAAGGGCAAGTGCCACCACTGCTGTATTGTTGTTAGTATATTTGCTTTACAGGCCATAACAGTCTCAGTCGCAAAAATCTCATGTTAAGAAACATTTGAAAAATTGAAATAATGGCTTGAAATGCCATGAAAATCTATTCAGATAATCTACATTTACATACAAATATGGATATAAAATTTTATTTGCAAACCTAAAGTAGTTTTTACTTAATCATCCTCACAAGGTTATCCTCTTTAAACTATGTGTACAAATTTAAAAATGTGTACAAATTTAAAATGCTGTAATTACCTGAAAAACAAACTGGCCTATTTACATATGAATACAAATATGCCAATTAACGTCATCTGTTAATCTCAAGTGGATTTTGCTTATTCATGCAACAATTGTTTTCAGTAAAAAAAAAAAAGGCCAAGTCTAAATGTGAAATAAAAATTGCTGTAATTCTGAAACTAAAATCATGATCACTAATAAAAGTTATGCCAACAAATTTTACATGCATATCTTGAGTGATTTTTGCTCAATCCTGCAAACAAGGTTTTGTAAAGTTCAAAACTCTCTCTCTCTCTCTCTCTCTCTCTCTCTCTCTCTCTCTCTCTCTCTCTCTATATATATATATATATATATATATATATATATATATATATAAACCTCTGAAAAACTGCTTTAATGGAATGAAAATAAAATTTAATAAATTAAAATGATTTATAGTTTGATGATACTTAAAGGCTTACACAAAAATTTTCAAAAATACATTGCATGGAATAATGATGACACTACACTGTCTAAATAGAGCACAAAGTAAGTCTAGTGCACTTTTGAGTTAGGTTGCTCAAGGATTTTAATATTCACCTCCAAGGAATGGTGGAAAGCCCAAGCCAAATACTGCTCCGATGTCTCCTTCCATCTGGAATACACCAGAATGCAATCAATGATTATGTAAGAGAGTTAATCTCATAATTCTAAGCAGAGTGTGATCAACAATTATATAACTAATCTCAATTAAGTTTTAGAACTATCCAATAGAAAAAGTAAACATTACACTAATGCAGAAAATAAATTCAGATTAACGTGATCCTGACAACACAATGTACTCTCTCCCCAGTGACATGGCATAAAAAATCATAAAACAATAAAAGAAACTTTCAAAGAATATAATGAGTTGATAAAAAACTGATAGTACTTTTTAAAATGAAACAACTGATTCTTAAAATATGCTTGAGAAGCTATTATTTATGTTCATCCCTCAAAGAAGGATTTGAAAAGGTGAAACTCTCAAGTTTGAGTAATCTTGGAGTGACATCTGAGATCTTACTCAACTAAGATCTCTAGTGTCATTCCAAGGTTACTAAAACTTGAGTCCATTCATCTAATTCCTATATTGTAACACATTACACAGTTGACCTGTTGAGAGTAACCCATCAAAATATACAATGTATAGTGATTAATGCGCAAAATTTACCAAAGATTAAACATGTTTGTTGCTACTTCCAACTGTGCTGATTAGAAAGGGCCTTCTGTGCAGGCTAGGGTGATTTTACCAGCAGTATTGAAAAATATGTGGTCCTGAGCCAAATAAAAATGCTTAATTGAATGTGAGTAAAGCATAAATGCAGGCCACAGTGATCTTCTCAAGTTGTATGTGTGTGATACTAATACTGATGCATCAAATTATAAAGACTCATGATTCAAACATAAACAGCACTCAATAAATGAGCTTTCAACAAGCAAATTTCAAGTCTCTGAAACATGAAATATAGGTCACAGATACCTCATTCTGCAATAAGGGAAGAGTATGTATCAAGGTGCAACCTGTGTCAAGTTTAATTATCCTATATATAGGATGACAAAAATTTGTGGTTTTCAGCTGAACACACCACTGAAGTCAGTAAAAAATGACAAGTGGTCATGATGAACTTTAGTTTTATGGGTGCAGTAGTAACTTTATGATTGTAGCATGAACAGTGCTGGAGAAGTGAATATCAAACACAAACTTTAACCCAAGTCATAATCACCATCTTCTGCAATAAGGTAGTATTGCCATTTACGATGCTTCCCCTTACAAAATTTCATGTTTTAGATAGAATACAATGTACACAGCATCTAAAAATCACTTTGTAGTCATGAGCTAAATATAAAAACGTAATCAGAATCAGTAACATGTGATGTGTACAACTGAAAAGGTTGCTTCCTTGCTCTGGATAATTCATGACCATTAGTAACTTCCCTATACTCAGAGCATAAAGATCTTAAGAGTTAAAAAATTTTGCCAACAACACACTGCCTTCATTAGCGATTGATGTTGCTCATGTGACTTATAATGGTCATGTGATATGAGCAGACATGGAAAAGGAAGGCGAAGGAGACAACTGAAATACAATAGCAGAGGCCAACACTAAACATGGACAAGGGGCTTGAATTGCCACCCATCAACACCAGTCTCCTTGTATCAAGTGACCATGACAAGTCAAATGATTAACATTAGTCGCTGATGAAGGCAGTCTGATACTGCCGAAAGTTTCCAACTCCTAAGATATTTATGCTCTGAGTATGGGCAATTTCTAATGATGAGACATGTAGGTCACTATGACATTCTGTTATATTAGTGTGGTACTTGTAGAGATCTACGTAATTAAAGGTCATGAGGAATGAACAGTTAAAACAAAAATTAACCAGTCAGTGAAGTGAAATTTACGTCATAGTGACCAACTTCAGTAATGAGGGTGCAATACTCTTCAAGATGCATCCCCTCACTAAGTTTAATGATTCCAAGTATAATAGTATGTATACAGAATGCAAAAAAATAATAAAAGTAAAAACTTAAGTCAGCAAAATGCAAGTCAGAGTGAGATGCATTTATTGTATGCAAGTGGTACTATTAGAGATGCATATAATTATCTACTTTGATGATTGTAGCTTGAACAGAGCTTGAGAAATAAACTTCAAACACAATACTAAACCCATGTGATGAGTGAAATAAGGGCAACAGTGACCTACTTTAGTGACAGGTGTAGTACTCATAACCCTCTCACAAGTTCCACAATTTTAGGTATAATAGTATGTATACAGAGTATATAAAAACTGTGATCTGGAGATAAATGCAAAAACTGAACCTAAGCCAGTAAAATGTGAAATGTTGGTTACAGTGACCTTCTTTCATTGCATAGGTGAGATACTAATAGAGACGCATATAAATCAGCTAGTTTAATGATTCTAGCATGAACTAATCTTGAGAAATAAACTCAAAACATAACAATTAACCAAATTCAGTGAATCATCATATATGGGACACAATGACCTAATTTTGAGACAAGTCTGTAGTATTCATAATCCCCTCACAAAAGTTCATAATTTTAGATATAACAGTTTGTATACAGGGTACAGAAAAGCAATCTGATCATGAGCTAAATGCAAAAATTTAACTAAAGCCAGTAAGATGAGAAATGTATGTCATAGTGATTTTTCATTGTAATGGTCTGGTACTAGCAGAGATGGATAGTTTTGAAGATTCTAGCATAAAGGAAGCTTGAGAAATAAGCATAAAACACAAAACTTAACTAAAGTCACTGAAATATGAAATATGGGTCAAAACTGCCAACTTTTGTTAAAAGGGTGTAGCACTTGTCAAAATACATCCTCCCTCCAAGAGTCTCATATTTCATGCATAAGAATACATATGCCAGCAAGGTCAGCCCCCTCCTCAGAAAGAAGGTCCTTGGAAACCAACTCCAACATTGTTGGCTAGGACCCCAGAATAAAGAACAGCTGAGATGAAATGAGGTGTGTGTATGTGTGTGTGTGGGGTAGTACAATAGCTCTTCTCTAGTTTGTGGATATGAGCTATTATTTAAATACATTAATAAATAATATGATGCAAAACATCACAATGAAACATAGGGGACTGCTGTTTTATATATAAGATGTGTTAGCAAAGGTAGCAAGTCATCATAAAAACATAGAGGACATGATAAACAAAATTTTTCCATCAAGAAGCTGGCTTTGGCTTGCATTTTGACGGGCCTCTAGAACTTTTTGGTGCTGTACACATCATGATATATCTACATAACAAGTCACATAACTCGGTGGCTAACTGAGCTTGAGAAACTGACAATATTCTGAATAAAACACTTTAACACTGAGGTTAATCATGGACGTAAAGGGATGTACAAATAGATGGACATGAACACTGGAAATGCCAAAGTTATTGCTATGATGAGCTTTCATCAAGGAAAGTTTACAAAAAATTTCTCCTGGTTTGACTTGTACTGAAAGAAATCATGTCATATATTAGTAACTGATGGGGTCATTTCTGATACACAGTAATGCTTCCAAACACCATACTGCAAGAAAGCAAGGTTTTAAGGAATGCTTTGTCAAACCAAAGCAAAGACACCAGCAGATATATCTGTAAGTATGCAATTAACTTTCACACACAAAGATTTTTCCTAACTTAAATCTGAATGAATACCAAGCATCTTAGTAATTTTCATCAACTTTCAAACTAAGTAATATTTTAATCACACCACCATTTCAGAAATGAGTAAGGTCTTGAATATAAGGCCTTTTGGTTCCCCTCTTCCAACTGCCAACATTAAGGAATACAACCATACCTGCACTCTTCCCTTGCCACCCACCCCAGGCATACAACATGTTACATAGTGAGCACAACTATTTTAGGTGCTGAGTATACTAACCGGGTTGGCAAGGATTCCTTCCTGCAAGCATAGAACAGCTTCATTAACAAATCTGGACACTAATCTGTACTGGATGTCCTCATCAGAATCCCTAAAATGAAATAGAAAATCAAAGATTTGTGAGCATGAAGTTTAAGTAAAATCATTCTTGGACTTTTAACCATTCTTTTCACAGATGATTGATTCTGTGGAAGTACTTGTTATTTTTCTTATTTAATCATTATCTCATCTTTATTTTTTTTAGATTTATCAACAAAGTTTAACTATTGTGCACAGTACTATCAATTGCTCTGAAGCTGGTGGGTGAGACTGGAAACCAACAATCATGGATGGGTAGACTTTCATAAAACAGAGACTCACTGACAGCATGGATGGATAACAAGCACATTAATAATGGGTGATCCTAGCCCTCTTACTTGTTGAACACAATTCTAAACACATGAGATAATGTATTTTATTTTCAAACTGAATTAATCAATTGTACAAATACTGATAAATATTTAAATTTCTCAACTACAAGAGATATATTCCATTTATTGAAGAAACGGCATGATAAATACAGTCCAAAATGTCTTAAGAACCAAAGGAATGTTGCTAAGGGGATCTCTTATATATCGTGGTCTTTTCAATAAGACACTGGGCAAGGACTTTTTCTTTTTATTGTCACCTTATACTATTATTTCACATTCAATTGAAAAATATATACAGGTATATAAATGTTCATCTATGGCCTCTTTAACAGCTCTCTTGATTAACAACAGTACCATGAATGGTAAATTAAACACCTGCACAGTCTTAGATTTTATGTATTTAGGGAGCTCCCGATTTGTGTACTTCAAAAGTTACTTCCCTTTAAAGAAACGGCTCACCCCCACAATAGTGTGTATATTACTATGGAATACATTGCTGAAAGAGCATTCTTTTATCAAACTTAAAATAATTGTTTTCTGAAAATAGTTGTACTTTTGCTTTGACATACCAGGATCTTGATCATTTTTCAAGTTGCTGTGACTTTTAAAGTTTGACCTTTTGACCCTAAATTCACAGGTTTAATTTCTTTTTTCTCCTTGCAATCCAACAAGCTTTGCTTAAGGCAAGTAGTGAAAAACAATTTTGTGTGGAAACTATCTTGACTTTTAACCTTTCAATACATAAAGCAATAGATGCCGTTACAGAACCTGGTACAAGCCTCTGACCAAGTTTGTTCAAGATATCTGTTGTGGAACTAAGTTTATTGTGAGAAATCTATTTTTCTTTTTCAGCCTTCTATATATCTGGTTTAGAAGGAAGTTACTGTCTGGAAACAACTGAACTATATTTGGTCACTGTGACTTTGACCATTAATCTATCAAGCCCCAAATCAATTGGCTTGTTTCTTATCTCTGCTGTAAACCATCCATAATATTTTGTAAAGGTCGATGATGTAAAGCTATCAGTATTTCACAGAAACAAGAAAAGAAACAGATGTACATACAATTCCATAACAATATATGCTCCCCCATTTGTTGGGTGTACAAATGGATGGGAAAACTGCATGATTTCAGTTTTCAATCATTAGGACAAAAATATAAAGATATAATACTTATAAAACCTTAAAAATCTTGAATATGTTTTGGAAATAAAGTCTGACATTAATCTATTGTTATTCCAAGACCCAGTTAAAATTCCTGTTTCTCAGTACCATTACCACAAAAGCAGACATCTGTAATTTAACTGTACTTACCAAGATAATCTTGGCTTTATTTAGACATGTTTTTTTTCTTCTCAGACTAAACTGTGTCTTTATAAACATGTTATTCCAAGCAATGGAATAAATATTATCAATCATCATCAACAGAATCGCTAAGACATCGAGGCAGAAGCAAATAAGGCAGGGACAGTTCATGTTAAGAAATATTTGGAAAATCATAGTTCGCAGTACTACTCCAGCAAAAACTAATACAAGATTGTTGAAGAGCAATAATTGGTTGAAATTTGGTCTAAAAATTAAGTGTTTAAAATCTAAACTTTAGGTACATTGCAAACTATAAAAACATGCTCTAGATGACTTAGGTGTGGCTAAATCATATATAATAGCTAATTTTGGTCCATAAATCATGGTCACTGGTAACATTTAGCTGGTGGTCATTTAATGCATAAACAAAATTTTAAAAGTTGTTTTAGAGGGATTGAAAATGGTTGTAAAAAAGGGAGTACTTTGATTGAGGTGACTGTATTCACTGTATGCACTGGAGTGCATTCTTAATTATTTGGAACTGATGTTTCCAGTGGAATATTTTAACATACTTACGCTCCTTTTGATGGAAGGCTATACTTCTTAACAATCTCCAAAGCTTGTGGGTTTTCCGGCCGGTCCTTGCTTCCCTTTTCATAAATATAACAGCCCTTACCAGCTTTGCGCCCTGTCCAATAAAGTATAATAGCTTTAGAAAATATGACTCAGATTTTTTTTTTAAAAAAAAAAGGAAAAATCACTCATGCTGACAAATAGTAGGATGAAAGTAATCTCTATTTATTCTAAAACCATAGTAGAAATGAAATGTTTGAAGCTATCACGAATCAAACAAATTGAGATTCATTTCAATTAATGATTCCATAGGTGTGCAAAACTTTCCCAAATAATGGTCCATCTACTAACAACCAAACATTTTATTTTTTCTGTTCATCTTTGCAGCAGTTTTTTAATCAGCAGATAAATCAGTAATACTGCTAGTCAACCAACTTTAAGAAAAGAATAGGATAAAACATTTCTTACAGAAATTGTCACCAGATGATATCAGACACTACGTAGTTTTTAGAAGTGTAACAGTAATGCTTATAAATTGCGAAATCTTGTAAGTGATGTGATGTGATGTGATTATGATTTTTAACGTAGCTTTAACAATTTTTCAGTCATATCGCTACGATGTCTGCAGTGTGGCAGTTTATAACGTGTCTAGCACTGGGGCATCATGCGCGGAGCGGCATGATGTCACCCAGTCACATTATCCTGACACCAGGCCGACCAGTCCTAACACTAACCTCTTAATGCTGAGCGCCAAGCGAGGCAGCTGTTAGTACCATTTTTGTAAGTCTTTGGTATGACTCGACCGGGGATCGAACCCACGACCTCCCGCATCCGAGGCGGACGCTCTAACCACTAGGCCACCGGAGCGGTCCGAAATCTTGTAAGAAAACAATAAATATAAATAGATTTGACACAATTCATTAATTTTTCCCTATTAGAATTGTCGTGTTTTCAGATACTTGAAAAGTCTTCTTTCGTTAATGACATCTTAAAGTAGAATTTGCAATAATGACCGAAGGGATGAACTCTGCTCAAATCTACTTGATCAGCATGTAATGAAATAAAATTTTTACAAACAATGGCATATTTGTTAAAACCTACCAAGAAATCCTGCTGCCACCATGTCCTTCAGCACATTCACATTGCCACCTCCAAACCTGGGCCCGAAAGCTTTACCTAGATCCTCTGCTACGTGGGCTGCTACATCAACACCTACTTCATCAGCTAGTGTGGCAGCTCCAACTGGGAATCCAAAAGCCTTTGTCAGCTTGTCTAGTTTCTTTGGTCCAATCCCTTCCTAAAATGAAACTTTATACTTTAGTAACAGATGAAACATGTGATCTGTTGAACTCATGCTTTCTAGTTACATTCAAATTTAAACTTAATTTATTCATTGTCAGTTGTACTGCAAATTCTTGTAACTTGTATCAAGTACTCTAGAGGGGTAGGATGCTTGCTGTGGGGAAGTCTTTAAGTACTCTACAAGGGTAAGATAGCTTTGTGCAGTAGTCTTTAAGTTGTTGTTGTTATTGTTGTGTTGTCAGGGTAAGACATTTGGTGTGGGGAAACCTAAGTACTCTGTAATTGTAAGATGTGTGGTGTTGGGTAGATGGTGGAGTTATTTTGTAGAAACCATTTTTCTTCTTACAGTCCCAGTGACCTTAACCTTTGAGCTGTCGTGTCCAAAATCGACAGGATTCTTCCTTACCCCAAATTCACAAGTCATCTAGAAAGTTAGGTACCTGTAGATATGGACAACTTTTATTGTTCAGAAAAAAACTGTTAACTGATGAACAAAACGCTCATCACCTTATGACCATGATATAAAAATGAGAAAGCCAAGTTTTTATTTTTAAGAGTTCTTCAGCTGTGCTGGAAAGTTGTTGCTTTTCTGTGTACCTGAAGCATGCGCACAGCTTCAGCCAGCATTGGAGCCAGTATCCTTGTGGTGTAAAAACCAGGACCATCACCCACAATGATCACTACCTTCCCCTGCCTCAGTCCAACAGCAACAGCAGAAGCTGAAAACCAATAATAATAATATGCATAAGCACAATATACGTGAGAACAGTTCAGCAAGATACGGAGCAAAAATCCTGACCTCAAAAGTTAGAAAAATTTAGCTCTTTATAACTTTAATTATAATAAAGTCATAAATATAGAACTTTCAGAATTTTCTTTACCTCTACTCCTCAACTTGAATGCTAAAACTTAATTATGCAGATTTTCATAAAAGTTCTATACCTTAATTTTGGGTTTGGAGCATAAGCGTGAGTTTCATTCCTCTTCTGATCCTACATATTCCAAATTCTTCATAAATCCCAATAAATAACTTGATCCATGTGGTTACATTATTTATGAAATGACCTATTCTTTTCCAAATCATTCTCTATTCCAACAGTTTTTGTCAATTCTGATGGTGTTTGAATTGGACAAATTTCACTGTATGTGCATGTTAATATCTAGAAGTCAACAGAATGTTGAAAGTAGTTCAAATGACCTCAGATGCGGGTGGTCACAAGTTTGAACCAGTCATATCAGAGAGTTATAAAAATGGTACTAGCAGCTGCCTCGCTTAGTGCTCAGCATTAAGAAGTTAGTGTTAGGATTGATCGGACTGGTGTCAGGATAATGTGAATGAGTGAGACTTGATGCTACATGTTTGCAGCATGATGTCCCAGTGCTAGACATCACTATAAACTACCACACTGCAGACATCATTCATAGCAATATAACTCAAATTGTTAAGGCTGGGGCTGGAAAGTGTTAAATGAGATACATGGCGAGCAGCAAGTACCAATGAGAAGTGTGTCATGGTCCAGGAAGTAGTATGTCTTGCAGAAGAGGAACACAGTCAAGTTTCAATCGTCGTCATGAAGAAGCTGTAGGATTGGTTATGCTGTGAAGCTATGAGGTCCAGGAAACCATTTTGGTGCAAAACTTGCAGAGCTGATGCCCTGAAAATTAGCTTCCTCTTATACTCAGTGTATGATGTTCTCCCTATAAAAACAAACCTTGAGACACGAGGACTAACTGATGACCCAAACTGTAAACTTTGTGGGAGAGAGACTTGCAAATTTAGAACATGTGCTGCATTCCTGCAATGTAGCTCTGAAAGATGGTCATTACTGTTGGTGCCATGAACAAGTGCTTGCTGAGATAGCTGCCAGTATGGGTCTAGACAGGAGAAAGAAACATCCAGTGAAAAGCAATCCCAAATTCATCTGCTGTTTGAGAAATTGAGAGGCACAAGGGAAAAAGACTGAAGCAAGATGCATCTTGACAACAGCTTAAGATTGGGAAATACAGGCAGATGTAAACAGACAGCTTATGTTCCCAAGGTACATCTGTAACAGCAACTTCAGAACTGATATTGTACTGTAGTCAGGAAGTACCAAACAGGTGATTTTGTTGGAACTGACAGTGCCATGAGGGGAAATTGACCAAGTATCAGCCACTTATCCATGGCTGCCAGCAGAATGGATGGAAGACCTGGAATCTACATGTTAATAGGATGCTGTGGCTTTGCAGCTAAGACCTTTTGGCATGACTAGGAAGTCACTGGGATTACAAGCTCTAGCCACAGGAATTTAGTCACAACAGTTCACAAACAGGCCTAGGAAACCTCAGATTGGTTCTGGCAGAAGAAACAAAAGCAATGAAAAAAGCTAATCAGTTACAGGCCAAGTCTGATCAACTCAACTGGTGCACACCTGGAGAGCTTTATGGGTCAATTCCAAAATACTAAAGGAAACGGGATCCTCACCTGATGACAGAAATGGTTGCAGTGCAAAACTAGGCATATGTGACTTTATGTCAATAATGTCTGCCAAGTTTCAGAGCAATTGGTCACAAGCTGTGGGATGTTTTTTGCACACTCAAGAATTAACTTATTTAGCATATACATTTTAAACCAAATATGGGTATAATTCTGCAAAACATGTGGAAGATGTTCACCTCAATTTATTAATGCTTACCAAATTTCAGTGCAATTCATCAGAAGCTATGGGACTAGTTAATCAGACAAGAATTATATGAAGTACATACATATAACACAAAAAAAGTACCTAGGTCAGACAAAAAAACTCACACTGCAGCATGACATAAGGACATGGACTTGTTCACCTGAACTCAATACTGTTTGCAAAGTTTTAGCTAAATTTATCAAAAGTTGTTGCATATACAAAATATATCATATAAAGAACACATTTTTCAACACCAAAAGGTGCATTAACTTCTAAAAACAAATGTCAAGAATGACTGCAAAGTTTCAATAGTTTAAAAAAGATGCCCATTCAGTTGGACACCAAAATGTTTCAGACTTGCATTCACACATATATATGTACATGATGGCTTAACAAGCCTAATGTGCCTCTGCCTGCCCAGGGCTGTGAACAGTATTTATGGAAAAAAGGAGAAAAAATGTATGCCAAGGGTCAAGGGAGCTGCATAGGCCCCCTTGTAGGTTCTGGGCAAAGGAATCATAGCACATTTGTGAGAAATTCATTGTACAAAAACATTAACAAACATACCTCAACACATCGGAACAATACGTGGTAATGTGACAGCTGCTGCTGTACTGTCAGAGGTTCTGGTACTAGTAACTTCTCCAGACGGTTCATGTTCTTAAGTAAACTGTTTAAACAACTTGTCAGAACTGTAGTGTGAGCATTTCTGGTTTAAAAGTGACATGTTTAATTGATCTGATTGATTTTCAAGACCAAATGCGCCACAATTGCTGTAATTTATTTGCCTATATACAAATTGCATAACACCTGTCCTGGTAAGTCACATTTGACAAAGCATCAACTAGTTTAACATATACTGGTTTGTCTAAACTCTTCTTCAATTCTACATAACATTTTAACCATTTGAAGGAAAATGTATTCTTCACGTCTATCAATTTCCTTCACTCTATAGAGTCTATGTTTTTCATTAAAATACTCATTGTGCAAAGTGTTTTAATTCCAAATTTCACAAGTTCCATTTGTTTTGGTGGAAAACCGATCAAATATACTTGGGCATTATGGGATTGCAAACTACAAGCAAGATTTACTTACCTCTGAAATTGAAGAGCTATAAAATGTGCTACACTACACACTACCGCAAATGAAGATTGGACAACAGAAGTGCTCCAATAAGCATCGGCAATTTTATGCTTTGCAAAATCACATTTTAACACATTTTTGGGGGGAAAAAATTGTGCTTAGATTAAAATTAATTCCATAAGATGTATTAGATTGATTTCAATAAGTCAAGAAAATAAACTAACTAATGGGGCCAGGTGTTTGGAACTAATTTATTGCGCTCAACATACAGACATGGCCTCAGACACGATTGGCATAGGGATATATCCAAAGTTGGGTAGTAAATCACCAGACAGCACAGTTGCTTATTCAGTGACTAATAGCACAAAGTAATTTAAAATCATGGAAATTTCTTCAGTTGCCATCTTTTTCAGCTTCTTTTTTTCTCCCACAAAAACGACTGTAAAGTGTTATTTGATTAGTGGAATGTTACTAAACACGCTTGGTGATTGGATAATAATTGCAATAGAATATTTTGTACTTTTTCTGCCAGGCAGTAAGCTGCCTAAATTGCTTATGAATGATTGTCATTGTCATCTTTGTGGATCAATGGCCTATCCCCTCAAATTTCTCCTTGAATTTTTGCCGATCTCAAAAATGGCCCTGGGGATGAATAAATCTGCAGAAGCCAAGAATTCACAGCCCTGCCTGCCACACTCATGGTTGGGAGATCAAAATCAATATTGATGAGGCAAGATCAATTGCATGGCTCAGGATATTTGTCTCATCAAAAATATCATTACTGTGATACCATATATATATATATATATCATAATTATAGATTACTGCATTTGTATGGGAAAATAGGAACAAGTTTTTCAAAGCAATATTGCATGACCTTGGGAGTGCAGCATTACTGTAAAAAACAACCAAGTTCATATTTTCCCAAATAAATTCAGTAAACTTTTTATTATGTACTCTTTATGTCTTTCTACCTAAGGCTCAATAAATAAAATGAACACACCACAAGAAACAAAATAGCTGAACTTATGCTATTTTTCAAACTAAATGCACAACCTTAGATTCATAAACACACAGCAACAATATTAACGAGCACATACCACCACCCAGCAACCTCTGAAATCTGTTGAGTGTGTCATTAGTTTTTTTAAAAAATTCTTGTCATGGTGTTATGTATATGTAATTTAATTATTTGTTTGCTAGTTATAAAAAAAAAATATTTTTTTTTATTCCATTACACGTTATTGTAATGATAACTTTGTCTACTGGATTTGATATTTTCTTTTCAGAAATTCAGTTCAGTTCTGTTTGACCTTATAAACAACCAGTAGTGGAAACATTGTATCTAGTTGCTGACCTTGATTCAGGACTAGCATGGGTTTGTAGTAAACAACTTTTTTATTATTTTTTTTCAGAGTAAGAACCATTGATTTTAGCTAAAGTCATACTGAGTACATGATGATAGGCATGTAAAGTTTCTACGTTGTTCGCGAAAAATAACCACGTGACCCTCATATAGGAATCTGTTTTGCGTCTTAACTTACTGTACAACTGTTTTTCTTCAGAAGAAATAGCCAGTTGGGCTTTATACCTTTGACACTTAAAGGTGTTTTGTTGTGACCAGTTTGAGTTGGATTTTTATTTTTTGGAATTAGTGATTCTTTCCCTGGAGAAATATATGTAAGTGATTCTTACAAAATTCTTGGACAAAGACATTTATTGAAATTATTTGGAATTCCAAACTGGAAGATTATTTTCTGTGATTCAACAAATGAACTGCTGACACAACAACACTCTGAAGGTTGTAACAGAAGTCATCACCTCCATTTTGAATTTCATCGGGACTCCACCTCAGATTCATTTAGGACTTTTCATTGACAGGACTTCTATTTTTTAATTCTTGGATTAATTTTGGATTTGATTCGTAATCCATTAAGTCCTTTTTCTCATTTTCACCTTGTTTTTCTAGGGAAATAAATTATTTGTTAAATTTTACAAAGCTTGTTGTCTTCACTCTTTTCTTGCTACTTTTTGTATGAGCCTAGACACCTAACAATGGTCTACTTAAAATTAAAATTTGAAGTCATACCATGAATGAATGTGCACTGAAACAACTATTCCTGTTAATCTGGAATGGATGGATTTTTTTTCTTCTGCTGATCCAACCCAACTCTGCTTTTCTACTTGTAATGGACTGGATTTATTGGGTCAATTCCATTTGATGTACATGTGATTTGAGCAGTAGAGGGATTAGCATTGATTGATCAGCTGCACCTGTGTTACTGTTCTGTCACTGACTGTTTGGAATCATAATGTGGGAAAAACATCAATTCTTTTACTTGAAATTATCAAACAGACTATGGAATATCATATTCATTTTGTTTTAAACACAGTAAGGAGACTGGGATTTCTGTTGGAAATGTAGTCAAAATTGCAGTACAATATCACAGTTTATATCTAGGTTTGGAACCCATGATATGGATCATGTAATTTGGATTTGCAGAACTAAGTACATTTTGAGGAAATTCAAGATTTAAAAATATAAGTATATTTACTGCAATTCTTATTACCAACTCAAGAAGACATACGTTTCTGCCCTGTCATTTGCATGCTCTTTGTTGGAGGGACACCAGCAATGTACATGGCCTATATGGCTTCTATTTCTAGCCTAACATTGTATCAAAAAAGTTAAACATGGAAAATTGCAAAGTAGTTGCTGTGTGACAGTCCATTTAGCCAGCAGAAATAAGATTTCTTCATCATCTTGGCATATTGGCTCTGATGCTTCAGTTGCATTTTTTTCCCCCTCAAATATAGTGTTTTGACTGACTTGTAAAATGGCATGTCTCTGATAGATATGTGATCTCCATTGGCCTCAATATGCTTTTCTATGCTATATTTATAGACTCTACAGAGCACTGGTCATAGTCTGAACCATTCTATTTGCAAAACTACAAACATTTCTTCCAAATAACTATTTAAATTATCAGACTTTCATCTCTCACATATTGTTGTGGACACTGTGAATATCACGTTCATTCCTTTGCTTGTTTGAAAGTTTCATTTGTTACCCAGTAAACCCGTCCAAATTCTCAACTTTATCATCTCAACTTTCAAATGGACGAAACAACTTCTTTAGTTCATTCACAAACAAATCTAATAAAGCAAAAGCTAAAGTACATACTACATGAGCGAACATGATTTGTTTACAAAGTAGTTCCTAATGCATGATACTATTTTATGACAGACATGTTGTGCAGTAGGAAGCTGTTCAATATGGAAAAATATTGCATGATTCTAATAATGTAAAGTTAACAAAGAAAAGAATGAGTGTTTAATAATATTAACCTCAATATGCTAAAATTTAAATAATTGTTTGCTTGAAAGTTGAACATCTGAATTCTACTTTTTTTTGAAAAAAAAACGTTTGCTAGCTTGTACCTGCTGTATCCTTTGATGTTTGATCTGTTGTAATTATTTCCAGTAGTTGCATTTTGTCTACAGGTGAGAAATAATGCATCCCAACAACCTGAAAAAAAGGATCACAAGTGTTTTGTAAATTAACATACAAGTTACATGTTTTTATTCATGACCAAGTGTGTTAACTGTTAATTTACCCAGCATGTTACTTTAAATTTATAGTTTTTACTGAGCTTGATCTTTTCCTATTCTGTATATTCAACACAAATCACTCATCACAGGAATCAAATTCATCTACTTGAGACTAATCTTTTTCACCATATAAAAAAAAAAGAAAGGCAAGGAAAAGGTAAAATCCTAAAAATACAAGGTGAAAATTTATCTATATAAATTCTGACCTTGTAGTTTAAGAAAGTTACCCTCTTTGCCAATATCTTTGGGTTTTTTTTATGCCTTTCAGGAGGGATTTTTGCAACATATTAACTTTTTATCTTTTGTCTCTTGGTACAGACTTACTTTTGGTATGAGTTGTCCTTTGGCAATGTTTTTACCTTTACCATTTTTTTGCTACCTAGATCTTTGTTAACCTAAATACCCAGACATTAAAATAATTACTTTTCACTCAGTGAAGATAATTCATCTACTAATGAAATTTAATATTTTCATGAATATTTGGTTCAGAATATAATGTACCTATTATCAGTATTGTATACTGATGTACCCCAGAAGTTCTACATTGGTCACACCTGGTCAAGGCCAACCAGGTTGTATTATATCCTTGCATGCCGAAAAATACCACCTTCAGGACAATGTTTCAATGTTTTCTTTTACAAATAAGGAATACTGGTTGCATTTTCCGGTGCTTGTTTTTCTCTTTTGCTGGAAAAGCATGTGAGCCTGTTCAAAGGGACAAAGTGTGAATAGTACCTAGATTTCAACAGTGTCTGACTATAAATGATGTAATTTATTCAAGTTTTATTAAACTCAGGGCAACTTTATGAACCATTACAGATATTCTGCCACTTAATCTTCATGAATAAGAAATAACAGCCATAAATATGTAATGAACGAGATAATTTAAACCGACTCAGGAATTTAATTATCTGACACCATTATTCACAATGTTACTATTTTCTGTACTGTTTTTATTACAGGTATTAAAATGGAACTGATTACATTAAACATGGGATTTTCATGGAGAAATCTGCCACTGAATAAAACTTGACATGAACTTGTGATTCCAGGAATAACATTATCTGTTTAAGTTCAAAAAAAACAAAACCTGTTGAGCTAAATACAAAAGCTTTATCAAGAATGTAAAAAAAATAATGTACATGTATAAAGTTAGCCCCATCACTTGGGGGACAGGTGTTATGAGCCACACTTCAAACAGTTGCCTACAATCTTGGGGGAAAAAAAGATTATTGAGATGCAGTAGGGGTGTATAAACGTATATGCTTTTAGATGTGCAGATGCTGATGCCAGGGGTAGTATAATAGCTCTCAAATAAAAATTTTGAATTAAAATCTAATTAGGTCAGCCATATGTGCATACAAGCAAGCTTAAAAAAATTTCATTTGTCTACTTTAAGCGGTATTTGATTAATCATGCCAACAAGGTATTCATAATGAAAAAGATTAATTGACAAAAAATGTGAAACAAATTAAAAAATGGCTTAAGTGGCCTGAAAATAGAATCAGGTCATCTACCTATAGAAATAAATATGCCCACCAAATTTCAAGTGTTTGTCTCACGAGGTTTTAGCTAAATTGTGCTAAGTTTCTCTAAAACAATTTAAGTCCCAAAATTTGTATAAAATTGGAAATTGCTGCAATGGCCTAAAAATCTAATCAAGGCATCTACATGGGAAAAGAAATATGAATATCATATATGTATATGTATATCTATGTCAAGTGATTTTAGCTTAATCATGATAACACGGTTTCTGTCAAAACTTCTAAAATGTTTAAGTCTTAGTGACCCTTTACCGTTAACCTATTGATCCCAGAATCAATAGATGCCTCTCTTTTTTGTGGAATTCATTTTTTTTCTCACTCCCTGTGATCTTAACCTAATAGATCTTGAACTCAAAGTGAATGGATGTCTTCCATGTATCAAATGCTAGCCATGCACAAAGTATGATCATTGTAGGTAATAAAGAACTTAAGATACCATTTTTTTCTTTGTAGAGTCACAATTAACTCTGACATTGCCCCCCGCCCCATCAAAAAGTGTCAAAACCATTTACAAAGTTTGATCAAGGTGCTGGTATACTGGTCAATTTATTGGGTGGAAACAGTTTTCATTTTTACAAAGTGCCTATGACCTTGACCTTTCACCCATTATGCCTGAAATTCATAGGTTTCTTTCTTGGACCAAATGCATGCCACTTACAAAGTATGAAAAATTCATGATGGAGAACTCAAGTTGTTGTGCACAAATGAAAAAAATGAACTGATAGGATCCATGGACAGGTGGACAACATAGTAGTGGTATAAAAAAAATTGAAAAACTGCTGTTTTGGCATGAAAACTGATTTTCTCTCCCACCCACGTATATATATATATGTATGTGTGTGTGTGTGTATATATATATATATATATATATATATATATATATATATATATACACATACAAAATATGCCACACAAATTTCAAAATTTCACTTCTCTGGACTGCATGGTTTTTGTGCAATTTTGCTCAAAAGCTTCCAGGAATGGACAGACATATATATGCACAGATGGATTTAAAAATGTACATATGTACAGATGTAATGTACATGACCAAATCAAAACGCATCCCCTGCAAAGTGATGGGGACATAAAACCTAACCTTACTCAAATTCAATTAATTAATAAAATGTCATAAATTCATAAAAATACTAAGCAAATGCTCCACAAAATAACTACATCTATCACGTTGTATAAGACCCACAATATTGTATGTCACCCTTAAACAGTCAAGATAAATACAGAATAAAAAAGGTGTAGGCACCAATAGGATACTCAACAAGCCAATGAATTCCCAAAACAATATTCAATCATTCATTTATTTCTTTCTTTTCATAATTTTTCTTTAAAAAATCCACAATAATCTAAAGTCCTTTGTACCTAAGGTTAAGCTTTAACCACATTTACAATCTCACTCCAAACACTACGCAGTTTGATTAGTTTACCTCTGAACCTCTTAACTTACCTTCTCTGGCCTTTTACTGGCCTGAGCAATCTGCTTTATTGGTAGTGCTGACGTATTTGTGGCAAATATGCAATGCTCTGGTATATTCTGTAATAAAAAGTGACTTAATTTAAATTCTGACCTCGTGGTCATAAACCTTCCAGCAAACTGTGCAAGAACTTATTTCTTGTAATAATTTATTAGAATGAAAATACTGGATGTACTGCAGCAGACTTCTGATAACATGCAAATGTGCATCCCTGATGCAATAAAATTAAAAATTACACACTAAAACCCCATCATAAGAGTCCTGTCAGACATTAAAAACTGCTGGTCAAAGATGATTTCCAGCTTACGAAAAGATTTCAAATGGTTGTACTTTGACACAGGAACAGATATCTATGAAGTGCTGCACCTGCATTGCAGTGAATGTGCGATCAAATTGTAATACATGAGACTGCAATAAAATTGTGGAAGGCTCCACAAATTTCCAGAAATTGGCATTTATTTGTCATGTTCATTGTGATGGTATCAACTTACAGCAAAAAGAGATCAGGGAGAGATCTGAAAACTGCAGTTACAAATTCACAGGATGCAAATACATCTACTTTATATCCACAAATGGGAGCTACACTCAGTTTGGACCAAGATGACCTGTAAAACTCCATGTTCTCGAGTCTATTTCATGCTCAGGTAAGAATTTATGAGCTTCTATTCAGCATGACATGACAGGTATTTAGAGTTTGCATTAAACGCATGGGCTCGTATCATTGCTTACACTTTTCGTATAATAATACATTTACTATAAAATCTACAACATAGGACACTGCATTCTTGTGCAACCTACTTAAGAATCAAAGTTGATATTTCAAGCTATGTTTTGTGTACTGTAATAAATTGGTACTGATGTTTAACTCAGATATTTGATTTTTTTATGCCTATCCAAAGTTTGGCTTATTATCATACCTTTTAGGAATACCAGACCATTTTCCCATGCTACCACTTGACATGACCATGATTGTGTCTGCTTAATATGCGAGTACAATGCACTGAATGGAATACTGTCCTCTCATTGGTCAATTGAAAATGACATACTGCACCAACTGATAACCTGATTTTCAGTCAATCAATAAGGGTGCAGTATTCCATTCAGTGTGTTGTACTTGCATATTTTGAATTTTCAAGAAACAGCTGAGACAATATGCTTTGCAGTTTGAGCAGCTGTAACTTGATTTCACTGATTTCATTTACTTTCAAAGTCAAATAATACTTGGTGAATTTATTAAACTGATTCTACTTCAACTACTGTGATCAGAAGTGGCATAATTGCTAACACCCATAACAACAATAACCACAACACAGAATTTACTCATGAAAACTTGGAAGTGGGACCTTTTAACATCCTGCAAGGACCCTATACAACTCAAATGTGGGGGTCCTCAGGACTCCATAAAATCTTGTGCCAATGGAAGCCTTGTTTGGATGGAGAAATTAAATGTACTCAAAGGCAAATTTCTTGTTTGAAAGTGACCGATCAAATGCTGTTTGAAAAAACCCCCCAAAAAACAAAAACAAAAAACCCCCCAAAAAACAAAGAAGAGTCAGGTGCCTGCCGGTTAGTTGTCTGTGAGTGATCGAGAACATGAATTAATGGTGAAAGAGTGGAGGCATCGGGTAGAGAAACTTCATTTCCTATCCCCGTGATACGACTGTCTCTGAAACTGATTAGCAGACGGTCTTCAAGCAAAGGATTGGGATTGCAACTGGTTTTTGGGTTGAGCAGCAAACAATCCTGTATCTCCTACTATCCGAAGATGAGATGGAGGGGCATTTCTTGGATTGCCTGACTTCACAATTCCTCTGTCTTGCCACTGAAAAGCAAGGGTGATCCAAAAGTAGGCTTGCAGGGTAAGGATGTGATATGCATTGTTGACTTTGACTACAAGTCTGACAAAAAGCACCAAATCCAACAATTATTATTACTTATTATTTATCATGTGCAGTGCATGCACATCCATTTAACAGCGTCATCGTCAGCAAGGTGCAGCCACTGCAACCCACTGGGGAACTTTGTCAGTGGACAGTTGTTCACAATGTGTGACATGGTCTGTAGAGCACCACAGCTACAGGAAGGATCAGTGGCCTGGCCCCGTCGGACAAGGTTGACTGCACAATGACCCTGTCCTGTCTGGAAGCAGTTCAGTGTGATCCACGGATGTCATGGAAGGTTGAAGCCAGGAGGGCAAGCAGATGGCTCAGCTATGAGGGAGTGGTTACTACATCTACTGAAAACTACTCATCACTCCATGCCAAATAGCTGTCATATCCTCTGGCAACAGACCTAACCAGAGTGGATGTCTTGAAGCCAAGCGGACTGCTGGATATGACATGATGTCCATGTGCAGTAGAAGTTTCTCATAGGCATAAATCTCAGCCACCAGTTTTGTGGTTGCTTCCTGGTGATGGAGATATGGAGGAGGAATGTTGCTAAGTACTGGCAGCCATGGTAAACGAGTCTAACGTATATGTTCCAGAGATTATATGCATTGTTGTGTTGATCTGGATGTCAATTAGCTAGGTAAGGGATGATCAAGCCCAGACAGGAGTGCAATACTCAGCCTTCAAATAACAGAGGACCAGTGCAGATGTCTTGAGTGTCTAAGCCCTAGCAACCCAGGTTGAGCTAGCCAGTTTGCGGAGAAAGTTGTTTCAAGTGCTCAGTTTTGCTGGAGTTTTCTTCAGGTGGTTGTAGAATGTCAGTGATCTGTCCTGAGTCACACCAAGGTATGTTAACTGGATCATGTTTCATGTGCTGCCCATTGAGGAGGATGAAAAGCTCATGGTTCATATTTGCGTTGTTAAGGTGGAAGATTCTGGAGATTGTCTTTATTATGCTTGGCTGTATGCACCATTTCTTGAAGAAGTCCAGCATTTTTTCCAGGTCCTTGCTCAGTACCTCCGCAAGCTCAGTAAATGAGCAACTTTGGGTCCCAAGAGTAATGTCGTCTGCAAACATTAACTGGCGCAACTGTGTTTCAGGCCAGTCATTGATATAAACATTGAACAGACTTGAATCCAACAATGAAAATGTGGTTACTATGTCACAAATGAACTTCAAAGTGGTGTGCAGAATGTCTTTATCCACTGTAGAAGCAGGCAAAGTAAGACTGGCCTCAGTGTAGTTCGTGTCTAACAATGGGAGATTTATGAAGGTATCAAAATGGGTCTTCAGACCTGCCACCTTGAGTGGAATGAATATCAGAATGTCAAAGGAAGAAAAAAAAAATCAGGATTTGGAGGTAAAAATATCAGGATCTCTGTGTTTGTGATCATATGCTGTATACTCCTCAATTAATGACCCCCCCCCCCCCTTTAAAAACAGTAAATTTAAAAGATGCAGTGTAACCTCAGTACAGAAGGTCCTGGTGGTTCCAGTTAACACCAGTACAGAAGGTCCTGTGGCTTTAGGTTTCTTATTTCAATTTCCAACTGATCAGGTTCCCAGAAAATGTGTTGATCTATTGATCATTTTAACTATGCTGATATTTACAATGACTGGATTCAGTGGCTGTAGAGTATTCCTCACAGAATTTCAGCATCACTTTTGCTCTCTCTGCACAGAATCAAAAGGTGTTTTAAAAAATATTTTGGCATTTAAAAATTGGAATCTGGGGAAAAAATCAGGAAATCAAGATTTTCCGATGTTTTTTAAAAAATTCAGGATCATCCTGAGTAAATAGGGACAAGTGGCAGGCCTGGGTCTTATACCAGCAAGATTGTAAGGAACACTGGAAGCTGACTCTAAGGAAAATGCTTTGGAGTTGCCAGGGTCACTGATCTTGGCAGATAGAAAAATTCTGGCAATCTGTTTTTCCCACAGGGGAAATTTCAGGACTGCAGGGAAAGATGGAAGGAAGGGTTTACCCATCATCAAAACTAACTGAGGTCTTGCCCTATATGCCAGTGTAGAAGAGGGGGTGGCAGACATTCTGAGTCTGGCAACAGACCATAAATTCCTCTACTGCTGTCTTAAGTCCATACTAAGTTTACTTTGTGGTGGGATCTGAGTATGAACTATCATCAGGTTTATCCCCCATCTCAATGTGCAGCTGTCAAGGATAGGAATGTCCGTATAGTACATTCTCAAAGGCACAGACAAGGTGTGGTCATCATCTCTAAGACTGTCCTGGCACCATCCTAGTGAGTATGCCTCGAGTAAATGGCTAGGTGTATTCTCAGGATGTAGTTGACGAATCAGTATAGCTGGCTTGCTGAAATCAAAACATCTAGTATGGGTGCTGGATATACAGACAGCAGTGAACATGGCTGTACTGCAGGAGAAATGGTAATGTTAGACAGATGGACAGATCAATCTGATCCCTGGTAATGTGAACATTTGATGGGTATATTTGACAAGGCAAAGGACGATATATAATGGAAACCATATGGTCAAGGAGTGGTAATGATCAAAAGCCAGATGGCTGGACAGCATGGTCAATAGCCAATATAGCATTAAAACTGAAATTTGGCTGAATGGTATGGTTGGCAGCCAAGGCGGCATTTAAATAAAAATGTAGCTGCACAGTTTTGGTTGAGAGCTGGATGGCTGGAAAGTACAATTGGCAGCTGAGATGGCATCAAAACTGAGGTGCCGTTATACAGCATGGTTCATTTTAGTCAATATAAACCCCATGCACCTGGACTTACAGGCCTGAAGGACACATTTAGATATGTGGTGGGACTTGCATCACCTAGGCTGTCTAGAATTGGGTGTCAAAATTTTTGCCTAAAACAGGAAGATGGAAGGATGTAGAAATGGTCATCCAAATCATTTATAAACCCCATGTGACTGGACTACAGGTCCAAAGGCAATGCTCAGACATGCAGGAGTGGGAAGGGAACTAGGTGGAAACTTCCAAAGTATTGAAATTTTGCAGATGTAACAGCATTCCTGACAAGGCTGGCCAAAACATCAGTACTTTCGGTCCCTTAAATTCCAGCATCACTCCTTGTTTCTTGCTGTTTTCCTTAGAACTGTCAACCATGTATTCCCTGACCAACCAGCACACATGCTGCTTGCAGCTGATGATGTACACTTTGTTTATGTGACACAAATCATAAGATTTCTCACTGGCTTGTATTCTTGCATTTAACATTCTTAGCTGCCATGGTTGATTCTGAAATGAGACAGAAAGAAAGAGAGAAAAAATAAACAGGAAATGCAGAGTTAACTGTGTTTAAAACATTGGAGACACCTTCTTTACCAAGGGTTATAATAAATAGTGTGTGCAAACACGAACTTCAGCACATTCTATTACAATGTACAGCCATGTGGTCAGAGAACACAGAGACCAAGTCTGCATACTATTGGTTATAAAAAACAATCACATAATTATGGTCAAAATTAAAATATATGTATACCACCTGTAGAATACTTAATACATTCAAAAATAAAATTCTCAATGGAGGGAATGAAAATAGAACAAATATCCACTTGGTTTTGGGAGGCAAAGTGAATGATGTCTTGTCAGTTCACAAGCGAAAGCTTAAACTGGTGCCACCGGAAGGTGGCAAGGAAAGGTAATGTGCAAGAGTTATTGCCTTTGTCAATGTATTATAGACAGAAAGATCAATTTTCATCTTTGGAAGAGCTGGATTCAGGAGGTAGAAGGGCTTATATTACTATGTTAATATGATCGGGGAATGTAGTTGAAGGAGAAAATATTGTGTCACAGAAAACATCTTTTTATTTTGCAAAATCAAAACAATTGATGCACACAAAATAAATGAATTCACAGCAATTAAACAAACAAGACAAATCTTTTAAATGTAAAAAATAAGTCAAAGTGACCTAGTTTTAGTATGATGAAGTTACATTAGATGCCTCCACATACCAATTTTTTTGAGTGGAGGGGAAATAATGTCCAATATAAACAGCTAAAAATAAAAGAGTACTGCAAATAGCCTATGGTACACATATCTTGTGACCTTTTCCCTACTAATGACTTTAACCTGATAAAAGGACTTGACTACTGTATGCTAATGTGTGGACATGAGCAAAGTTTCATCAAAATATGTGTGGGTTAAAAAGTGACAAATAAGTGACAAATAATGAATCATACCACTGACCTGTATTATTCCTTATAGTGACATTGACCTTGAGTCAGGGGGTATCACTGAATATGCAAGACAGTGTCAAGATATATAAAATGGTTAAGTTTCATTCAAATATTTTCACTGGTTCCGAAGTTATACCTGTGCATGGATAGAGGTCACTGATTTATATTTTCCCACTGAAGTGACCTTGACAACAAGGCAAGTTGTGTGGATATGATATATGACACAATGCCTAGTCATGATATATTGAAACCTGACTACCTGTCAAATTGTTTTCCTATCAAGTGCATTTGCATTTATCATTATGCATGGAGATAGTACATAATCTCTTTTACTGTTTACGTTGTCCTCATGCTGGAATGTTTGTACCTTTGTTTCAAATGCAAATAATTTTAACTGTAGTAAAAAAAATTTAAATATGAATCTTCAATAAAAGGAATGTAATTTTGCATATGTATCTTGTATATTAATAATCTGTTAAAATATTCATCATCTGGGGAAATTTTTTTGATGGCCAGTTTGAACAAGATAGCATTGTAAAGTGTCTTCTCTTACCTTCTACTCTGAGTCGAGAAAACAGCAGTTGTGTCCATTTGTCTCCAGGGTTAAGGTAATACTCATTTATTTCATAATTTTTCTTCACCAGTGCAATTAAACTGTTCACTTTCAATGTTTAATCTGCTTATAAATGTGTTCTATTTTTTCCATTTTTGCTATTTGAAATCAGGTGCCGTTGTTACTACTGTTTGTATTGGCCATTCAGCTTTCCACTAGAGGGTGCTCATGTTAATAGTTTTATGCATTCTTCCATATTTGGTAATATTTGTGAAAACTATGTCAGTGAATTTCCACAAATTTGTTCCCAAACACTCATAGAGGGGAGATCTGTTGTTCTGGCAATTGCGGCTGAACTGGGTTCCAGTGAAGGTCTAAAGACCAAACAGTTAAACAATCAAAAATATCTCTCTCTCTGATCTCCACAGTTAAAATTTCTTCAAACATAGGATAGACTAGTTACTACCAAAGATTATATTATTAAATATTAAAAGGATTTTAGACCTAGATTCATTAGTAATTCTGACCATTTGAGAGTCTTCACACTTGACATTGCCAACCACTAGCTGAGAACAGTGTTTGATTGGTCATTTTCCAATATAAACTTTGTCACTGAAACACACAACCAATACCGAATATAATACTTATCTTAAACTGTTTCATCATTTATTTCCCTCATCATAAATATATAAAAGTTTCCACAGAAGGACTTGACTGACGACACTATCACTATGTCATCATCAACACAGCTGTCTGCTATCCATTGAAAAATCAGTATTCTGATTGGCATTATAAAATTTCCTATGTATCACTTTGAAATCATAAACTTCCATCCATGTTATAGTTTTTGTGTCATTTGGATGCTGAGATAATCTACATGACACAGTGACGCTCTGTCACTATAAAAGGATGCAGTGAGTTGTATCCAACCCACACAACACACTACAGACATTAGGTTCCAGACTGTGCCTCTATTCTATTTACCATTTAGCTCTTAAAACTCAATCACCTTGCAAAGTACCACCACTTCAGTACATCACATGAACAAATTTTGTTAACCATCAACTTATTTTTCTGTGCAAGATAGTTTTGAAATTACGATTATTTGAATTAGAGATTATGTGAATCATTAAAAATAACTGAATATTTAGGCTGTTATTCACCTGCTATTTAACACTACTACCACTGTTGTCATTTCAACATGCTTTGATTATCACACCTCTGTTAGATTCATCATTCTACACATTTGCTAATATCATATTTTGCCATTTTGAATACTAACATTTGTTTCAGAAAATACATATAAGCCTAAAAGCAATATAATAAACTGTGTTATTATTTGTTTTGCTTTGCACTATTATAATCTAAATAAGAACTTTTGTGGTGAAAGTATCATTTCCTGGCACTACAATATAATACACTGGAGAGATATAGTAAATTAAAAAGGTTTGAGCTGTCCATCTATTTCGTTATATTTGGCCTTGACTCCCAACCATTACAATATAACTAAAGTTTCATCAAAGTATCTTTAGTTATTCAAAAGTTAAATGCCAGATAAAGATGAAAACTAGAGTTACATTTTCCACTGCTTTGACCTTGACGCTCTCCCCATGCATATGGTGTGGGTATGAAGGTGATAGAGGTTCCATGATTTAGAGGACATAATAACATAAAGTTGAAAACACATAAATCAGTCAGGCATAAAAATCTAGTTCTGGTCTGGATGAGTTTCCATTTCTGAAATGCATCCATGCACCAAATACAGGAGTGTAAGTGACAGAGTCAGGAGTATTCAAGGTGTTATGGATGAGTAGCTCATAAAACAAAAGTGACTCAAGCACGAAAATTACATTAGAATGATCCAGTTTTAGGATAACTGATTTACTTTTTCAAGCTACAGCCATATTCCAATTTTTATAAGTGTAGCTCAAACAGCTGTCATGATACAGAAGATGTAACAGAGAGCTTAAAAAAAAGCCATTTACGTATTATAATTAGGTCCAAAAGACCTGGTTTTGAAACAGGCGAGTTACTCTTCCTGAGATGCATCCACACATTTATTTCTATGCGCAGGTAAAATAGGGTCCAAGATATTGAGAGTATAATGAACAGACAGAAGATATAAAAAGTCACACAAGCATGAAAATTATAATACAGTGACCGAGCTTTAGTATGGTTGAGTTACTTTCTCAAGATACATCCATATACCAAGTTTCATGTGCATGTTATAAAAGGTCCAAGAAATGAAGTGTAATCAACAAACAAGCACACAAATAAACATATGAATAAACACACAAATGAACAGGCAAAATACTATATCACCTCCAAACTTCACTGCTGAGGGAATAATAATAGATGAAGATAACCATGCCAAATTTTAGTATCTCACATAAAAAGTGTTGATTGTATGTCATATAAATCAAATGATCTTACTAGCAGTATAAGAACTGATTACATATTACTGGTAGTAATGGAGATACATGTTGTGCAGCTGCTTTCTTACATGCTACCATATATGAATCATGTCTTGTTAGCCTTGTTACAGCACAACCAATGAAAAAAGTTGATCTTTGCGTAAATTTGGGATCTCCTTATATCATTCTTTGTAGCTTTTCAAGTTTGATCAGATTATTGTGACTGGCTAAGCTGTGCCAGTGTCTTTGCTTTGCCAAGTGATAATTCAAAATGGTGATTTTGACTAGATCATTATGGAGAGGATGTTAAGGCAAGTATGATGCCATCTTCATGATACCAATAGATTGAGGAAATTTCTCCATCCCCAAAGCACCAAAACAGATTAAACAGAACACTAGGTCTCACCTGCAATTGCATTATGATGAAACCCTGATGACTTTAAAGCATTTTCATAGTGTTTAAACACAAAATCTCTCTATTGTTTTAGTTTGTGTATTTCCAGTCACTTCCAAAAAAAGGTGTATCCACTTAATCCAGACAAGACCATAAATCTGCATCTAAACTAAGTTTCTCTTTAACTTTCATATTATTGATTATTTTTATCTTAAAACTAAGAAACAACTATTGCAAGCAATATTTCTTTAGAAATTTATTACATGAACATCATCTAGAGATAATGTTCATTAAGTAATCATATCATTACATCTTTATTTATGTACATATACATATATTCACCAATCCATCTATCCAATTATTCACATATTTTGCATTTATCCACCTTTTTTTATTCACAACTCCATGAAAAGACAAATTATGCACAAATGTTTATACTGGTCAACTTACTGCTTCAACCTCCCTGACAACTCTGTGTTTTATGTTGATATCCTCAAATACTGCCTCAATCACCATATCACACTGCCTGAAGTCATTATAGTTTAGGGTTGGGACCAGGTTGGACATTACTGAGTCCTTCTCAAAGCTGAAATGAAAACAAGAGCTACAGTTGTTATAAATCACAACAGGGCTCGAGTTGCTTGACAGGACCTTAAATTGAAAAACTTCTGTTTTAAAACCAAAGTTTGTAGATGGCCATTCAGGGGCCATAATTCCTCTGATTGATATGAAATATTAGAAATCAACCTCATTCAAAATTTCTTCATGCCTTAGTAAAGTCATGCTGGTGAAAGCAAAGCATAGCTGCCAACCCCCACGTATAAAAATACTGATTGCTTATGACAAAAATACTGATTTTCAGGACCAAATACTGATTTTTAAAACTTTTAATGCATATGTAACTACTTACAACATATACAACCATCAGTAAGGTAGGACAGTGCCTTACATAATTATTTAATGTCAAAGATGCATGTGTTGCACACTTGCACCTTCTGGACGGGCACCCTGTTCCATTTGGGTGCCCATTCAGAAGGTGCAAGAGTGTAACACACTCAGACACAGGCTGTTTATAGGAGCCTTTTCCACACCTTGTTTATTTTTTTCAATTATTATTGATTCCACTGTACCAACTTTCATTGATAATCTCAATTCTGTGATTTTCTTACTGAACTGTTTTCATTCTAGCATACCAGTAATCCTTTGCGATTTTACTGTCTGGAAAACGTGTGCAAAATAAATCGCCAGCAACACTAGTAACTGAAAGGGTTCATTTCTAAAAGAAATTTAATAAACCGAATTTCGATCGAATTACATCAAGGTTCTCTCTGGTATTTATATACATCCAAGTTCAGGCTGAGTTGTCTATGATGAAGCAGCAAGCTGATGTTTATTAGCTTTTTCGTGCTCTTGTATTTCATGTGCGCCATGCCCAATAGCGAAATCACAATACACAATTTCTAAAACGTAAAGTCTCTCCTTTACTAGATGATTTCACAAATCTAAACAAGACAGCACAATTGTCCTTTCAGTCTGTTTTCTTGTCTTTTCTGGTGAAAATTCTGAATATTCTGCTTTCCTATTCAACATGATTAGAAGTTGAATATTATGAAGATGAGACACAGTGGTAATGGTAACTTTTTGCAAAATCCAATATGGCGGATAAAGACAGGCATGGTAGCCTCGATTTAAAATGAACCAATCATATTGTAGAATTGTATTCCTATATACATGCGATACATTTCTATCAGAATGGAACGGAGTGCCCATTCTAAACTGAAAATTGCAAGGAAATTTTTTATTATTTTGTTTTAATTAAAAAACGTATTTTTTGCAAAAAAAACGTACACCCCTATTCAGGTCCAAAATACGGGACAAATACAGAAAAAACGGGACAGTTGGCAGCTATGGCAAAGTTAGGATGATGGGTAATCAGAGAGCATAACTCTTCTAAACAAGAGGCCAATGTGGGCCTGATACTGTATTGCTCATCTGGCTTATATGACTTAACCATTGATGATATCACTAAGCAGGTACATGTAATACTGACAGAATATATTCTACATGAACTATCCTCCAAATTTTATGTAAGTTGACTTTAATTATTTGAGCCCTCGGTGGCAGAGTGGTCCAAGGCACTCGCCTTTACAGATCATACCTCACCTCCACTCTGGTTTTGTAGGTTCAAATCTCTGGCTCAGCCAAACATGGGAATGTGAGAATGTCTGCCAGTAGCTTCCTATGGGATGGTGGTCCTTCCTGAGGTTTTCCCCGTGTTCATCCTCCACCTGATTTACTGGCTGCTTATCATGTGCTGAAAAATGGTGTTAAACCCACAAAGAAAAAACCTTTCCCTATTTTGGTATAACCTGATGCAATTTCTTTCTAAAGATCTTCCTCATAAATGAAGTTATCCATGATCCTGATGATAATAAATCTAATAAATCATAAATATGGCCTCAAGAGTGGTAACAAGCTCATCCAATCAGATCCAAAATCACACATTACTATGCACTGATCATGCATATTTTAAAAACTAAGATCTTGATGGTATAAGCATGTATTCCAAAATCACCTTTAAAATATGTATTGATCTCACCCATTTTTGAAAGAGTCCAAATTTTTGAGGATATAAGCATATATTCCAAGTCTGATCATAAATGGATCAGAAATATGGTTTTCTGAGTGGTAACAATCTCAGTTAATCTGATGCTTGATCAGCTTGCGAATATGTATGCATCTTGCTTATTATCAAATTGGTACAAAATCTTAATATCAGCATATATTTCAAGTGTGATCAAAATCAGGTCAGATATCTGGCCTCCGGAGTGGGAGGTCCAGAGTGGCCGAGTGGTCTAAAGCCCTCACCATTCTGGATCACTGACATCTCACCTCTGTCTGTGTGGGTTTGAGTCTCAGGCTCGGCTAATGTGGGTATGTGGGAAAACCTGCCAGTAGCTTCTTGTGGGTCAGTGGTTTTTCCCGGGATTTTCCAGGGTTCTTCCTCCACCAGTTATACTGGCTGCAATGTATAGTCTATCTTGTGCTGAAAAATGGCGTTAAACCCTACAACAACAACAATAACAACAACAAAAAGCCTTCAGAGTGGTAACAAGGTAAGATAACAAGATGCAATTACCTCGTTAATATATGTGGATCTTGCTCTATATCGAACCCATCAAAGATCTTAATGATATAAGCCATTATTTTAAGTTGATCAAAACCTGATCAGAAAAGTATGACTTCCAGTGGAGTAACAAGCTCTGCCAATCCAATGCAAGTTCACCTTAATAGTATGCATGGATCTCACTCATCATCGACCCTATCTGAAATCTTAATGATGTAAGAAAATATTCCAGGTTTAATCGAAAACAGGTGAGAAATATGGCCTCCAGTATGGTTACAAGGTTAGCTAATCATCACCTCATTAATATGCATGGATCTTACTCATTATCTAATTCCTCCGAGAGTTTGATCATATAATCTTACATTCCATGCTTGACTGAAACTCCTGAGTGGTAACAAGCATTAGCTGAAAGAAGGTCAATGCATGAAAGAAGACACATGATGCACAGTCAGGCAAGTTAATGATAATGTGGACCATTTGAAATTAAACTCAGCAGGATCTAATCAATATAAAGCTTAATGCCAAATTTGTTCAAAATCCAGCATGGCTGCTTAGTAAAGTTACACTGCAGAAGCCAAAGTTAGGAGAATGGGAAATCAAGAGGGCAACTATTCTTTTAAATATTACGCAACATTGGAAATCAAACTCGCTCAAGGGTTAATCAGCCTGATTTGTGTAAATGTATTTCCAGGGACATGTATATGATGACCTTCTATGGAATATGGATGTACAAGGATTGAAACAAAATGAATAATTGCCTTTTAAAGGTATGTGTAATCAAATAATATTAATAAATTACACACATTACTGCAATACATGGTACTAAACGCCTACATGACCTGTATGACTTGTATTATGCCAAATGACATCCAGTTATGTATATGGTTCGCAGCACTATGTTAGTTACAATCAACATGTGATATGAAGATATGAAGTTGACTGTCATAACTCAGATCCCAAATGGAGTTGAGACAAAACTGATCAAATGCACAATGTGGGTATTGATACAATGTACACACCAAATTGCATCAGATTAAGTTGAATGGTTCTTATGCTATGCTGGTTACAAGGATCTGCTGCAGTGGAGATGTAATATTGAAGGAAAATTTCAATAACTTCACCCAAGTTGAACCTGGATAAAACTTTTAAAAGGCAAATCTGCATGTAACAAAATGACATGCACTTACGTGAGGGGGTTGTAGAATTATGCTACTTAACAAGAACTGTAAATGGATGTCATAAGAAGTGTAAACAGATGGACTGATGAATGAATGCTCCAAATGGATGGAGAAAGTGAAAATGAATCAAACATGAAAAATATTTGTGAAAAGCAGTGCTATAATAATAATAATAATAATAATAATAATAATAACAATAATTCTGAAGTCAAACTTAACATCTTGCCATAAATTTTACAAAATGAAAAGGCTGATAATAGCTGCTAAGTAAATATTCACAAGAAAGTATGCTAAATCCCAGAATTAATTAGAAATGAATACAAATGCAAAACGTCTATGACTAGTTTGATACAGTTAATGTATCTTTCTAAACATTATGACAATAAAACAATTTATATAATGCATTTTTATTAAGTAATCATTTTTCTTATTGAAATTGTTACCAAAAGTATGGACAAAGGAGAAGTAGGTGTTCGCTGCTATACAGCCATTTCCTATAGACATATCTTTAGAAAAAACAAGACAATAACAATTTTTTTTTAAAAAAGAATATTCTATACTTGGTAAACTGTGATACACATTAACAGGAATGCACCAAACTGCACTGGAAATATTCCCTGTGGCCAGGATGGCCTAGTGGTGATGTACCTGCTTTGTATTTCTATAGTCCCAGGTTCAATACCACTTTCCACCCATCTATGATTGATTATCTTCAACTAGAACACTTCTTATTAGCAACATGTACAGTGTTTAAAGTACAATGAATAATTTGCCAGATCTTTTATAATCAAGTCTGAACATATAAACTTCTATCATATGAAAGCAAGAATATTATTATCACCTTGTCATCCTTTTCTTCTTCACAGCAGCATCCATTCCAGTCTGTATTTGATCCTGACCCCTTGCAAGTCCATCAAGTGAGATGTCTTTCATGTAAACTGTCATACCCTTATCTATTGACACACTCGCAATACCTGCTCCCATCAATCCAGCTCCAAGAATTCCAAGATTCCTGTACAAAGTATTCAATAAAAGACCCTATGTAGGAGCAGATAAACTCTATGCCCTAGTGGACCTGATAGAGCTTGCCTAACTTAACATCACTCAACAAATAATCATTTCACTAAGACAACTTCTGTAGGATTGTAAGGGTACAACCTGTATATTTCTCAAACTGTGCATCATGTCAACTTACCCTCTTTTTTTTTACCAGACTGACATAAATTCTTTCCCAAGATAAAGGCAGAATTAACAAACAGTCTCTTGCTCATCATCATCATATAACAAGTTTAAAATAACTGACATATGAATCTTGAGTTTGTGGTCACAAGGCTTTCATAAAAATTGATATTGTAATTCTTGTTTTTGTTCAGACCCTGAGTTTCTTATCTCTCAGAAATTAAATTTAGAAGTGTTTCAGGTGAAAAGCATATTGAAATATTTTTCAATTGAAAGCTAAAAATACAAAAAAACCCAAAAAAACCCCACAAAAAACAAAAAGCAAGGATATTTATGAAGAAATGGCAATAATATTTATGAAATGCCATAAAAAATGCACAGTACATGTGATAACAAAAATGTTATGTTTCAGGCACATGGTTTTACAAGAAATATGTTCTTGTTGGAGCAAAATGTATTGGCAGGGGTGGAGGGATAAAACTATTTTAATAATGTAATACTGTGGTTTTACTGGATTTTGGTTTTGGCTTGGAATTGGAATTCAAATGTAAATACCAACTAAAAAATTATCCACATATTATGAAGATCTCTCCCCATTTTACCACTGTGTTTCATTCCTAGAGATCATCAAATCTATTTGCTGAATCAATGTCTTTTATGTAATCTGATAATAAAATATTAGTTTATGCATATGTTTTATTTGAACTCTTTAAAAAAAATGAATTATAAAACATTTGATTTTGTTTCAATATATATGTATCTATACGACATTCAGTAGCTGTAATTCACACTCATTGCCTTAAATCGGTATGTTGTGAAATAAGGACTGAGAGAAATGAGATAAAGCATAAGATATTCAAACAATAGTATTACTGAAAATCGAAGAAAGAATAATAAATCCCAGTGTATGTAAATTAGGTTTAATACTTTCTGAATAAATTTTTTTTATGCAATTGAAAATATCCAAAAATTTAATTCCTTATGAAAGCACATCTCATTTTATTCATGCATACTTAATCCCAATGAACAACATTACTGTAAGATACCAGAACCAGAACTACTGCTAAAAGCACAATCGCTAATGAAATACTAGTTACAGCATAGTATAGAAGCTCACACTTCAGTGATTTCTGGACAAAACCACAGAATCAACATTGTGTCAATCAAGTCTGCTAGTACACATAAATATTTGTCAGGTAAATAATCCTTAAATTGTTGAATTAAAAAGTCATGCAATTTCAGTCATAGATAATTAGGTCCAATCTTTCAAACATTTTAGTGTTAACCATAATCAGTCATTCAGCATGGATCAGCTTTGTTGCAGTTTTAGGGTTCAATAATATAGTACACTGATTTTTGATAGTGATGTCTTACTTTTCTCTTATGGTCTCACTGACCTATTTAGAATGCCTACTGTGGAAATGTGAATTTAATTCTTTATACATGTAGTCTTTATTTTATTGTAAAAGCTAGTGGATGAAGTTGCTTCATACATGAGACAGGCTCAAACAAAAGAACGAGTCCACTGTTTTTCAATTTAGCCTCTCCACATTTTGATGGGCTCTGAACAAATCAAATGTTGTCACTGCTTGCTAACTGCAATGAGGAATGGACAGCTGGCCATGTGTCTGTACACATGCAGAATGTTTGTCCAAATTGACAGGGATCTAAGTTGAATTTTATTAACAACTCGAAAGCCACTGTAATAATGCCATGATTGTCAGAAAGAAAATGATGATGCAACTTTATAGACAGTGTTTTACAGAGCGATCATACATGTACTTTAATAACCGATTTGCTTAGTGTTGTTGACTTTACCGAGTTACTGATTGTTTCACTGTTAATTGACTCCAAAACCAAATATGTCCTGCCTGGTATTCAGCCCATTTCGACTACTGCAGGAGGGCAACATGAGTCAGAGGGATTGATTCATATGATTTCTGTGTTTATGCAAAAAGGTACAATCCTGCATAATTTATATTTGCAGCTGTGCTGGACCTGTCATGTCATTCTCCAGGTTTTCATGGTCTTTACCAACCATCCAGACTTGCAATTAGTGAAAAGAGGGATACAAATTAGTGAATTTTGAACAAAATTAGTGAAAAATTATACCATGACACTAGCTCCATCAACTTTGATGGTAAGTACCACATTATATGAAAATCCCAAAATAAAACTAAAACATATTATTTACACTGATTACATGTACAAATTTATCTGCAGCCAAATTGACTGATATACACAAACTTGATGCTATTTGTCATAATATGATGCAAATGGCAGACTTCTTCAAATGGGCTATGGTAAATTTGTTTCAAAACAGTTCGGGCTTCTTGATTGCTGTTTGATCTTGGTGGTTAAAATTGTTGCAAATTTTCAGCAACTAAGGAGGCACTGAAGTTTGTCTTATTTTTCTTAACAATAGGAAATACTCTTTCACTTTCACTATTGCTGATCTTCAACTGAGAAAAGGCAGGTTATATTCAACAAGAAAACTCACAAACAATGCTTCAGCATTGGTAGCTTGCAGGACTTGAGTAGGTGGCTTCAAGTACTCCAGAGCTGAAATATGCTGTGGGTGCTCTTAATTTTCCCAATATCTATATGCTTTTTGCTAGCAGTGTGCTTTTTCACATCATTCTGCCACATGCCCACATATATATTATTATATGGTACATTTATGACAGATAACTTTAAGCAATGATATGAACCCATGTGTACATTCCCAATTCTAAAAATCGCAGCACACTACTGTGCGAAAAGCATAATGTCCACTGATGTTTCATGGCTGAATGCAAGGCCAATTTTTGGTGTACTCCAATCTATGCTTCACTTTTTGTGAAATACATATCTTTCCTTGGAGGTGAAAACATTTTAACTATAGTAGAGTTTAATTATGAAACAGTATTAATCCAGAAGATGAAATGTCGAACAGTTAACAAGCAGTGGTGTCGGCACATGCACAACAAAATATGAACTAGAGCAAATTAAAATATATGCTAATCTTTAAATATCTCAACAATTCCCATACTCAAAAAAGCTGTCTTCATAAAAAAAAAAATTAAAAAAAAAAAAAAAAAATTACAGTTGCTACGGGTGTGTGCATGTGCCTTTTAAACAAAAATCCACTTGGGCCCCGGTTTTTTCAATAGCATTTGTAAAACTTCTGTTCTAATTATAGATTATATATTTTACAATGCTTGCCACAGGGCAAACAATAACAATTGGGTCTAATTCTTCTAAATCACGACTAGCAAATATAGGACCGTTATTGGCATCAGTGACCACTGCTGCTATTTTGACTAGCACTTAACGGAATAAAGTTATTTTATTCCTGATTAAAGCTGATTGAGAATTCAGGAATTTGTGATTTTTTTTGCATGCAGCGTGAATCTGTGAATCGTTACTGAGAGTTGTGAAATTCACACCAAAATCATGAGGGTTGGCTGGTCTGCTACACCTTCAGCCTTTGTTGTGCATTTACTATGTTTTATAAAGACACATTAAGCCTGATCACACACATTTTATCTGCCATGCAGACTTTTTCCATTGTGGCTACAGGCAGACACAGCAATGCACCCAGTGAAGGCATGAAAGAAAAGGACTGCTTTATTTCTCAAGGTATATTGTGAAAAATGATGCAATGTATTGGAATGTTGATCCTTGACCAAATGCTATCAATACTTTTTCAAGGCCTAGATCCTTCCGGGAAAGCAAAAATTTGCTGTAATGACATCTGTGTCACTTGCATTAATCTTAAGGACCATGTTTCCATCCATCATTGCATGTTGGCATGTATAAAACTGCAGGTATCTGCTTCTGCATGAGAATAGAGGGACAAATTGTCCAGGCTGATGTTTAGACTGCTGATGGTATTTTCTCCTCTTGTGATAGTAGCAGAGCTCTATCTTGTCATTATCATCTCCCAAGAAGCTTTGCCAATTTTTTTAAGAAATCTTATTTGTTCCTATCAACCTGCTCCTAGCTTCTTGACCTTGCTTAGATCTTGTTTCAACCTTTACGCTGGATGGTCAGTATACATCAAATGCAATGTCAATTCTTTTGTACTTAGTGCAGTATGCCTCTATTGTAGGAAGGACATTCATTCTGCCATACTCATCAAATATCCTGGTTGTAAGTTGTGGCAGATTATTCATCAAAGTGCTCATTTATACTTTGGACAAAAATATTCTTTTGGGATTATTGTGAATTCATTCAAAGACATTCAGGATTATATCACTGTGATATATCAAGACTGTTGGTACATCAACCTAGTCAAAAAATATTGATACATCAGCACATTCAAGATTATAGGAATTTATTGAGAACATTCTTCACGTTCAAACTTGTGATAGAACATTTGGGATTATTTTGGATTTAATTCACAATATTTTAAGTTCCTCCTATATTTTCACTTCATAAATTTGAGAAAATTTTTTTTTAAAAATTTACTTGTTGGTTTCAGTTCTTTCTGTTACTTACTGCAGTTTAAGACCAACGAGTCATAACAATCTGCACCATGTTCAATCATGCCCACAAAGAAGTAATAGTGAGATGGCTACTTCAACATATACTTTGTAAAAAGTTCTATCCAGTTTAGGCTTGTGATCATGCATATGTCTTTGTATTATTTTAGCAGCCTTTGCAAGGAGTATATCCTCACTAAAACTAGAAGCTTGTGAAAGAACCAAGTCAACATTTTCTACAAAACAAGGAATACATCCCTTGATTTCTGGTGATCTTCTATCTCTGCATGTGACAGTAACTGGTCTTTTAGCCTGATTGAGTTGACATCAGATAACTCTACTCCAAGTTTTTCAAGTCACTGCAAATAATGGTGTCTCATTAGTTTCATATTTTGCATAGGGTTAGAGTTTTAAAGAAAAAGAATATGCCAGGTTTTCCTCACTGGTTATCCTGACCAAGCACACTGTTCTTTTATGAACTATCTCAATGGTCACAATCTATTTCACGAAAATCAATCTGGCTTTCAAAAAGATTACTCTTATGAAACAGCTCTTACCTCTATGGCTGACAAGTGGCTGAAAGCCTTAGATGAAGGAAAGTTAGTTGGTACTAACATGATTGATTTTTGAAAGGCTTTCGACCTAGTTGATCATGAAATTCTTCTTGGGAAGTTAAAAATCTATCAATGTAGTGAAGGTACTCTTAAGTGGTTCACATCCTTCTTGAGCAATAGGTCCCAACAGGTAACATTAAATGGACACCTATCTGAAACTAAAATGATAAGTTCTGGAGTCCAACAAAGTTCTATCTTGGGGCCCTTGTTATTTGTTCTGTTCATAAATGACCTACTGCTAAAAATAGGAGACACAGTCTCATCAACTGACATGTATGCTGATGACACTACTTTGTTTGGTGCTCAAAGCAACCAAGCCAAAGTTGATAAAAAAAACCCCTTCAAACTGCTCTCAAAAGACTTCAAATATGGTGCAAGGAAAATGGTATAATCCTCAATATGGACAAAACAAAAGTCTTGTTGATAACTAAACAGCAGAAAAGAGCGAGACTGCAAATTGATATGCTGCATGTTCTCTATGATAACACTGGTCTGAAAATGATGTGTTTTGATAGAAATCTTGCAATATTTGTAGGTGGAATTCTTGGAATATTTGTAGATAATAGCTTGCAATGGTCTCATCATATAAATTATATTTCAAAGAAAATAAACTCTTATCTTTGGTTCCAAAGCCTTCATTCCATTTCATTACAGAGTTATTTTTTACAAAAGTTACATTCAACCACATCTTGACTACTGTAATATAATTTGGGGGAACACAACTGCAACAAAGATGAGAAAAATTTCCAGACTCCAGGAAAGGGCATGTAAAGTAATGCTTAATCAGCAAAGAGAAAATGTTCAAACTGCAATTCTTACATTCAAAGTATTACAAATACATGAAGAATATTTGTAAGAAAGGCCAAAATAATGTACAAGGTATTTGACAATGTATTTAACTTTTCAATTACATACACAAGAAAAATAGATAAAGTTAATCTGAAGCTTTCATCCTTGCACTAAGGACTTCATCAGCAGACTGACATGATCTCTACTGACTGTCAACATCGCTCAATGGAATAGTGAGTGATGTTAACAGATTGTCCCAGTATGTGGCAGGTTGTAATGGCCCCCGTCCCTGTTCAGTGTCGGTTAGTGCACATGGATGTAAATCAATTCCTTAACCTCCCACTCGAACCAGGCTTGCTCTCAATCTAGGATTTTTAAGGAGTTCCAAGTTATAGTATGGCCTGGGCAAACATTGTGGATGTGCCCTGATACCTCAGACAAGCTTGAACTTGGTTTTCGATGTTCATTAAATCTCGCTTTCAGTTTCCCCAATATAGTTGTGATGGCACTGACTTTCACCCTGTCCTTCACACTTAATGTGATAGATAGGTCAACCATTCCACTGAGTGATGTTGACAGTCAGCAGAGATCACATTAGTCTGCTGATGAGGTCCTTAGTGTAAGGATGAAAGTTTCAGGTTAGCTTTCTCTATTTGTTTTGTTTATGTAATTGAAAAGTTAAATATCTTGTCAATATGAATATTACTACACAGTTAAGCTTTCACCAATGTATAATGTACAAGGTGTTTACAAAATTTGCCTCCCCCCCACCACCTAATCACATTTTCCAGGAAAGATAATCTATTGGTTTCCAAAATCTAAGATCATTAAAAGAGCAAAATTTCAAAGTACCCAAGCCAAAAATGTGCTATTCAAAAATAGCTTTTACTTTTTAGGTGTGCATATTTGGAATAACATTCTACATGATATTAAATCAGCTCCAAACATTTCTTCCTTCCAAAGCAGGTGTATTGGATGGATGAAATAAAAAAAAAAAAAATGGTGAACTTATTAAAGTACACCAAACACCTCCTGTGCTTAATTTTCAATTCTGCAGCAACATAGCATTTATGTCAACAGTTGTTTATATACTGTGTATTTGCCTGCATGTGTGTGTGTGTTTGTGTCTGTGTGAACATATTATTAGCTTGTGTCTAATATGTACATAACAGAGGGCCTCAATGTAGATTAGTTTCTCGTTTATAACTAACTGAGTCATCCTCTGAAAATAAAATTATTATTATTATTATTATTATTATGATTATTATTATTATTATTATTAAAATAACTGTAATTCCCTTCATTTTGGTGTGTGATTTAGATGTGTAATTTGGGTTATAGAGCATACAGTGTGGCATTACTTCAGTTGTGTGCCTACATAACAAATCCTGCAAGCTCCACTCTGTCATTTTCACTTCTGCTGGACATAAAAGGCAAACTAAAAAAAACAAGCCAATGACCATTTTTTTTTCACTTTTTATATATTTTGTAATTCATTCATTGCACTTTCAGAAGCTGGTATTGCCTTTTTTGACAAAATTAGTTTTCCCTACTTTAATAACTGCTAAAAATAATGTACATTCAACTAATTCATTTCTTGAGCACATGGGAGCAGCCAATATGGTTAGCTGTTTGTTCAGATCATGTACAATTCCATAAGTAGAATATGTACAGAAATTTCAGCCACAGTAAATTAAAGTAGCACAGAGGTATGCCAACATTCTCTTCATTGTGCATATTGCAAATGCAAACAATTTCACCTTATACCTGTTACTATCTCAGAAGTACATAATATCTGAACAGAGCCCCAGCTGTTTAGCTATGCCTGCAGGTAAAAATATGGTGGGACTGGTACTGTCACTGCAAGAATTCAGCTCCATTATAGAGGTAACTATTTCAGATAATGCCAGTGAATAGATTTCTCTGCCAGGTAAGCCTCGACCACACTTCTCATGGTTAAGGTGGAATGAGTATGTTATACAATACTGCTAAGCAAGCAGGATGGTACTTCAACTCCTGTGCCAAAAGATCTCTACCACTGTATTCTGCTAGGAACCTTTCACTGGCAAGTGTCCTTGTATATTCATTAAGTCTGCCATGGAGTTTTATGGTCACTGCTTGTTGCAATGCAGATTAAGGAGTCCTTTTCTCATACAAAAAGCATGTGGATGATCAAGAAACACTAGTTCTTGATATTTTGCTGCAGCTAGGAACTTTCTCTATTTCAACTGCAGTTGTCCTTTTCTGACCATGTTGTAATTTGAACATCAGTCAATAGCTTTGACGATATTTTGCTTTGTTCCTTATCAATGTGCCTTCTATACCACTACCTTCATCCACTCTGGCTGGATCCATGATGATGGATAAAGTATTGATAAAATAAAAAAGAGGAACATCTGTTACAATGCTTTTATAGCCATTTTGTTCTGCACTGTAGGAACTGGTGGTGATAAAGGCAGAATTTGCTCCAGTCAGTCTTCCAAATTTAACTGAAAGTTACCAGGAAGGATCAATCTGAGCGGTTGACATTAATAATTCAAGGCCGAGGGTTTATCCTTTTACCACCTTTCATGAAAGCACATTAATGTATGGGATACAGCTAGGTTCATCACTTTGCCCTAAACCTAACCCTAAAGTTCATCCAGTGCCATTTAAGTCCTGTGTGATCTGTACACCATCCAGATAACTAATGTCACATCATCCTTGGCTCAGCTTTCCTGTGCTCCGACAAGTTCAAAAAATTGTAAAATAAGTTACTCCATGCTCATCAACATATAAATGGACACTTAATTCATCCCAACTGGACAACTTGGTCTCTATCAGTAACACAAAATAGAAATCATTTTTGGCCATCTAGAAAAATGGCTGTCAACTTGGATTTGCAAGTGGCTAACGTTTTCTCCTAAATAGATTCACCATTGTAATTATCCCTAGCAAGTTCCATGTTTGTATCATAATTTGAACAATTCCAGTGAAAAAAATGCACTTATCTGCTCTACTACTACTAGGATCTTCTCTTCCAATGAAACTGAATGCAAGATGCACTGGAATTATTCTACAACCCCAAACCTGCAGGATGAAATTGCCCAAGTGGATTAAGAAACCAGACTGGGATCATATTGCTGTTTATCTAGATCTCAAGGTACTAACTGGAGGAGAGAATCTCCCTGGACTGGGAACTAGTGCAGGAAGTGATATAGCAGGGCAATAATGGCATATAATGTAATACTTCTAATAAAATCAATATTAGAAAAATAAAAAAAAGTTGCTAACAATTAGTAGATTCATTATTACATCACTACACCTGGTTTGTACTAGCCTGAAATTGAAGATTTTCTCTAATATTTATATTTCACACTTTTTCTTCAGTGATAAATTACAAATTATATATTTTAATCGCAAAGTCTATTATTATTGTAATATTTATATGGAAATGTTTTTGATCACTGTTTCTCTTAATTAGACTAACCTCTTGCAAAATTTATTAATCACTCTGAATTTCCAATAATTCAATATTGGTCCCTTATTTTCCCCATATGACAGGCTCAGACCCCTTTGCCAATCCCACAAGAAAATTCCCTGCATTTGTCATGGACTCATAGCCATCATGTTACCTAGGGCTGGAATCCAAACGCTACTAGCACAGTCTTCACCATTACATGTAATTATCTACCTCAGTCATAAAAACTGTTTTCACATAACTATGATATTGGAAACAATTTTTTTTGCCTGCTCCCAAAACATATTTGAGAAGTTTCAAATTTTTGTTTTCTGAACACTTTACAACAAATTGTACATGTTTATTTTGACATGTCAGTATCTAATTTCCATTCAACTCTTTCAGAAGGAAAAGATTATTCACATTCACTCTGCCATTATCAGAATGCTTACATAGATCACTGATGTAGATTATAAAATATAGAATTGAAGGGTCTTGTCCTTACTTAACTGGTCTTTGGGGATTTCCAAATCTGTTCTTCTTACATAGAGTCTGACCATGATACAAGCCTATCAAAGCCTTGGAATGTGTGGTCATTGCAAGCTCTCCAAAACCCTGGTGGTGGAAAAGAAAAATAATTTTTTACCAATAATGTTGACAGTCTGATCGTATATTCTGGCCAGGAGTCTTCACAAGTGTCAAGTGGCCCAATTAATATAGATATGACCATTTTCATAATTTGTTTTTAATTTCATAAAATATTTTGGCAAAGACCAAATAATTCTAAGACAGAAATAACTGGAGACATTAAGAATACTAATAATTAGATTTTAAAAACACTGAAATGATAATGATGGTCAATATCAAATCTACATAACTTCCATTTAAGAAAATTTCATTTTAAAAGAGTATCATGTCAGGAGAGAAGTTTAATAGTGGGAAACATTTCTGCATGCAATGAAACAAACTACAAATGTATTCATGAAGCACAAATACCAAACTTAATAACCAATATACAGTAACCAGTCAGGAAAACAGACACACACATGGAAAAAGATAACACCATATGTACCCTCCATATTCATGAAATATTTCAATATGATCACCAAATAGCCATGTTAAATACAATCAGCACAAGAACAACTAAACAATTATTCCACAGGGTGGGAATTCTTTTTGTGTAACTACGTGTCTAAATGATAGATCATTAAAAGAAATTAAGAATTCCATCAAGGTATATTCCAAATACCCATTCAAGTCACTGGATCATGAAAAGTTGGTCAATGTTACCTCTTGCTTGTGATTCATATACCCATCAAATTTCAAGACTGTACATGGAATGGTGTCTGAGAACTGAACTAAATGTAAAAACTCATTTTGATGTCTATTCCAACAACAATTATGACAGTGATGTAACAAAAACAATTCCTACAAAGCAGTGCAACTAGCCATGTGTCACTAAACAATATTGTTTCATATCAACCAATGGTATATTGAGCTAGCTGAAATGGTGAGATACATCCTTTAGCAGATAAAGAAGTCCCTGCACACAGCAAGCAAAATCAATTAACCAATGAAAGTGCTCACGACATGACCTACATGTTGTTCAGTAAGGCTACTTCTTCCAAATATGCACTTACTCAGAATTTAAGTTGCTTCAAATGTTTAAACTGTAGAAACTTACATGTGTCATATGTCAATGTGTATGAAGGCAGCTATGATTATTCCTACCCAAATTTCCCATCTTAAATGTAACATGGGATCTGATTGGATTATTTTCTTTCAGCTGCATCCAAACTACACAGCAGCAGATACTTATTCAGCTAGCTAAATATGCCAAGGGTAGCTGTGGAATAAAATCGATGATACCTGGTTGGCGAAGATCAACTGATTAAGTTGTTACCTCACTTTAGATTCATTAGATCAAATTTCTTGAGTCTGAGCAACATCAGGTAATTAAACTGGGTTATTTCCTCCTGATCAACCAGGTATCTTCAACCAATAATGTAAGAGGATGTTGGTAATAATTTCTTTTATTTCACGTTTGAAAAATTTTCTGTGATAACCATTAGTTCAGATTTCTTGAATCTGAGCAAGATCTGGCAATTAACAGGGTTATTTCCTCCTGATTTCTTCAACCAATAATGTAAGATGATGTCGGTAATAATTTGGTTTATTCCAAGTTTTAAAAATTTCCTGTGATAACAGGAGACCATGACTATGTAGGTCTTAATGAAGATCAACACAATTTTCAAATTGTTCTCATGAACAGAATGGTATACAATATTTATATTTTAATTTGTACAAAGGATTTAATTTTCCATCAAACATATTGCTAAAATGCATAAAAATATTATTACATGTACATGTACAGTACCTCAGATTCAGACATGTACCCTTTTCCAATGCCTTCTTTAAGTCCATCTTTCACAACCTGAAATTATAGGGGATATGTCTTAGCTAAATCTGCAATAATGTACAAATTCTAACCTTTCTAACCTTGAATGTATTTAAATCAAAATAAACATTACAGGGAAGAAATTGTAAGTTGTAGAAATATAAAGACCATCCAACTATGACTTAACTATTTTGGCGTTTCTTTTATTAAGTATAGAGAAAGCCCAATACACTAATCCTGACTATTTAATTTTAATGGGAGATTTTAATGAAAATTGTATTCTTCCTAGGAACAAAATTTCACCATTGTGTGAGTCAAGCAATTTTCATCAGTTAAAAACTAACCAAACAAATTTTACAGAGTACTCTGAGACCTGATTGATCTTATTCTGTTGTCAAATGCTGATGTTCTGAATTGTTTCACACTGAAGGTGTTCAGTATAAATATCCTATATTACAGTTGTTACTTTTAAATTAATCTTCCTTTAAATTATTATGCTATGAAATAGAAATCTGGTTATATGACCAATGGAATTATTCTCTTCCATATAAAATCATAAGGCATGGACCTGAGTAAAGTTTCGATAAAAATATTAGAACATAGCTTAATAAGTGACAGCCAGGATAAGGAAATAGGCCATTAGCTTAGATTATCCCTTGTTGCAGAATTGCCAATGCTAATAAGACCTTCTCTGAAAGACCGTCAGTATTCTTCCACAAGTTAGACCAATTTTCAGCAAAGTGTAACAAAATATGCACTGGTATTGTAGACTTGGAAAACATACATTCAAAAAAGTTCAGAAATGTGATCTGAAACTGGTGCATTGAAGGAAATTATTTTGTGTGTGTGTGTGATTTAGATTTATAACGTAGCTTTAACAATTTTTCAGTCATATTGCTACGACGTCTGCAGTGTGGCAGTTTATTGTGATGTCTGGCACTGGGGCATCATGCCGCAGACATGTAGCATGATGTCCCACTCAGTCACATTATCCTGGCACCAGGCCGACCAGTCCTAACACTAATCTCTTAATGCTGAGCACCAAGCGAGGCAGCTGTTAGTACCATTTTTGTAAGTCTTTGGTATGACTCAGCCGGGGAGCGAACCCACGACCTCCCGCAAAAACATTTTGTTCAACTGAAAAGCTAAGACCGTTATTACCTCCACTATATTTTCAGAACTGGAGTTCTAAACCCCAAGAAACTAAATGGCATCTTGCTATCTCTAAACTTCATGTAATCTTTGGGGGGGTGGTTTAAATTTCACATGGCAACAGAAATCGAGACATCAACATGGCATGATGTCCAATAAATGTATCTGTTGCTGCCTTTTTTCCAAGAATGTACTGAATATTCCTTTTCATACTTCAATGTGTATTGTTTAAACTTGTCACGAGTCTTACTATCTCTTTTGCCTTTAACATGAATCTGATATGAAACCTTGATCTGGATCAAACAAACACAACAGCATCTGGATTCTACTGCAATGATCACATAATCGTAGTTGTTGCTTTTATTATTATGTCTGTAATTTAAGGGTCATTCAGTGAGACTTACACTCAAATTGTACGGGTTATTAGGCCTATTTAGTGACCTTGACCTAGAAAGAAGGGGCATCACTGTGAATATGCAAACAGGAAACTGATAAAGATATACAACTTGCTAAAGTTTCAATAAAAAAAAAAATCTTCATTGGTTCAAAAGTTACACCTGAAAGTGGCTTGAAGTCACTGATTTATAGTTTCCCTTGCAATGACCTTCCCTGTAGGCAGGGGCATGACTACAGTATTGAATGCCATCATTTGTAACTAGCCAAAGTGTCATTAAAATATTAAGTGGTTCAAAAGTTATTACTCTCATTGTGATCCTGACCTTCTCAAGGGGGGGGTGGATGGGTGTTGGATTTAGCATATAACACACCAACCATACATGATATATAACTGGCAAAAGTTTCATTATAATATCTTCGGTGGTTCAAAAGTTATTCTCTGGAGTAGAAAAAGAGACAAGTCACAGAATTAAATTTCCCTTGGCATGACATTGCACCATCAGAGAGTATTGCTGTGGTACACAACACAGTGTAGTTATGCTATATGCTTGTCCAAAGTTTCATTACAATATTTTTGCTTTTTCAAATTTAGACTCCAGACAAGGACAAAGTTCCAGAATGTAGCTACAGGGAGGAGGGTAAAACTAATTTTAATTTCACAACTACTACTTTTCATGCCCAAAACCTTTTCTGTTTCATGTGAATATATCCTCCCCAGATTGAAGAATTGTCAATAAGACATGGTTGTCTCATGCACCTCGCATGCCCATGCACAGAATAGTCATCTGTTTTACAGGCGACAATTATGCCAGGACACTGAAGTAAGGAAGGATGAGTACACTGAGCAATAGTGATGGGTAAGTATTGTATAATTAAAATTACTTTCACTCCCCAACTACATTTTAACAGCAGCAACATATGCCCTGTCGATATTGCATAGCTGAATTTGTCAGGTGGGTAGGCTGATGTGTTAAAACTGATCAAAAAATAAAAATATGGAATGTACTCACCATCTGAGTCAATGATCCACTTTACAGAATGTTGGCATTTCTCTGGGTCACATGTTGTTCTAAAACTATGGGTACCAGAGAAAAATGCCTATGCTCTGTTGTGCTAGTGTGCAGAGGAAGATGGAGAAGGTAAGTATGTGATCACTAAAATGCTGCCTTTATTATGAGGTTCTCCAAGAAGAATGATTTAGATAGGCATCGGAGGCAGTGAAGGCTTGAACCTCATGGGCTTTTAGTTTCTTAAAGGAAAAGTCTCTATTGATAAGGGACTGATAAGCTCGTTTAAACATAGAGACAATCCACCATAAGATGGTGGTGGTGGAAGCTAAGATATCAATGGAGTCCTTACAAGGAAGGAAAGATTTGACTTCATTGGTTGTGAGGGTGTAGTACTAACAGAGATGCATCATCTTTTGAACATAAACAGCACCCAATAATTGAACACTGCTCTAAATTTCTGCAAAGTCACAGAAGCATTGAATATAGGTCATTGAGACATCTTTTTGCAATTAGGCTATAGTATTTATTTACCACGTTGAATCCTTTTCACCAATTTTCATGATTCTACATAGGCTAGTATGCATACAGTATGTAAGAAACGTGTCTAAATGCAAATTATAACCAAAACCAGTAAAAGATGGAAAAAGGTTACAATGACATTCTTTTCTTCTGACACCCTTTTCTTATAAGGGTGTATCTTTATCAATTTTATGATTCTAGCATGAACATTGCCTGAAAGGTGAACAAACAAAAAATTGCAACCTATGTCAGTGAAATGAAAACCAATGAAATGAGTGCTCATCAAGATGCAGACTCTCATCATGTTTCATGATTTTAAATAGGATACTATGTACACAACATGCAAAAACTTGTCCTAAGCCAGTAAAATGTGAAATAAATGGCACTTTGACCGTTTTAGCTGCATCAGACCTGCCAACCCTGACGAGTCTGTCTCAGTAAGGCAATTGATTTTTTTTGTAAGATTGACCAGTTTTCAGTAAGGTGTAACAAGATATCAATAACTTCTATTGTAAAGCTGGAAGATGTAATTTTAAACGTTCGAAGCAGCGATGATAAACATTATGTTCAACTGAAAAGTTTGTAAAGTATGTGTAGACTTTATTTACCACTAGTACAGTAGCACAAACTTTAGTTCCAAACCCTATGCAACTCAATGGCTTGTTTCTATCTCCCAATTTTATGCAATTCTTGTAAAAAAAATTTCCATTTCACATGACGACGGCAATCATATCTCCCGCCACGAGACATACTCAAATTGGCACGTGATGTCCTATAAACATAACTGTGTCCTTTCCAGCTTTTATTTACAAGAATCTGAATACTCCTTTTTAATTTTCTGTCTTGATTATTAACACTTTTCTAGAAGCTTATTTTCCCTTTCGTCTTTAACATGCATTGCTTTCTGGACGCCATTTTTAAAAAATTCTAGAAGGAATCAGGCCACAATTAATAGTTCCAGTTCAGTACCCACTAATGTAGTCACAGTCTATTTTTAGAGCATTTTTCCTGTCTCCTTTTGGTGGTGATACAAGAGTTAGATTTAGGCATTCTTGGTATGGATTTAAAGGAAATTGTTTATTCTTTAGAATATGTGCTTATGGTGTGGGTTGTCTGTGTGTGTTTCAGCAACAGTGTACAGTGAGTAATAAGGTCTTGGTGATGATCTGGAAGTGAAATCTGTGTTCCATTGCACGTTGGTTTGTTTACAGTCCAGCCTTTAAAAAAAATGCTGGTGAACCTTTGACAAGAACTTCACCATGAAGTCATCTTTGAAGGTATGTTAGATTAACATATGATTTGTATTGTCACAGTGGAAAGTTCAGTACTGAGAAACAAATATAGAGAATATATAGTAAAATTAATTGTGTTCTATGTCCATAAGCAACAGTTTGATCATGCAGACGCTTCGCATGAATAGGTGCAGTTTAAAGTGTCTGGGGTGCTGCTGTAAAGTTAGTATGGTTCCCTGACTAATTTCACTAATTCTAAGATGAAACCCTGATCCAAATCAAACATGGATCAACCAAATATTCAGATTTTTCGGTAACAATCATTTTTCCATAGTTTTTGCTTGTATGCCGTAAGTCCATATTTCAAGGGTAATTTCTGTAAGACTTACGGCAAAATCGTAAGAGTTGGCAGGTCTGCTGCATGGGTGTTTTAACAACTGAGATGTATAGCATCATCTAGTTAAATGATTTTAGCATCAAGAATCACAACAAAGAATTAAAGCAAAGTCAGCAATGCATAAAATATGGTCACAGTGACCTATTTTGTATGGAGGTGTATCAAGATTCATTTCTTCACCAAGTTTCTTGATTCAAGGTACAACAGTATGTACAGTGTTTAAAAAAACTTCAGCTAAATGCAGGAACTTAAATAATGAAATAGTAATGTACATATATTTGCATAGTCCCTTGGCCCTCCACTCCTGGAATTAGAGGTTATGAAACCCACTCCAAACTGTTCCCCAGGAAGAATGTATGGTTGAGATGCAGTGAAGATGTAAGGTTTTATATAGATGGACACTAATGCCAATGCAGAAGTCAGGGGTCAGACAACATCTTTATTTTATGTTGTAAAGGAGAGCTAAAAATCCGTAAGAAAAATAACCAGTACCAAACAAGTTCATCTGCTGAGTTTAGATTTTGTTTAGCTAGAGAATTCTGGGTGGGAATTTTGTAAAATTCATGACTTATCAGAGAAATATTTTTAAGAAGAGTTCTGCAGTTACTGTGCTACCTTTATCAGACTTATGGGCAAACTTTAACAAATGAGCTGATTACATCATTGTCTTGCATGTTTCTCTGTAAAAGACATGACAAAAAATGATATATAATTATTTATTTTTATACAAGCTCTTAATGGCCTGTAAAGTCTATACACCTGCATTAGGCTTTAATGACAGATGCATAAATTATTAAAAATGTGCTCTTGAACTGCATATTGTTTACTTCACACAAGCACATATAGCTGATACAAAACACACAAATTAAATATACAAGAATACAAAAGAACTAATACAGAAGAGGATGATTTTAAACTAGGAATACAAGCTTTATGCTTACCTCCAGAATCTTCAATGGAGCTGGGTAGTGACCACCTGATGCTTTCATGACCTGCTCACGGGCCTTTTTAAATATGTAGTCCCGTGCAAACTGCATAGACATAATTTTCTCTTTAATTGCTGGAAGAAACAGACAATATAAGAATCAGAAACTGCAGATTCTAAGGCATATGCAAATGTCAGTTAAGATTTTGACAGTGTGTGTGTGTGTGTGTGATTTGATTTTTAACATATCTTTAACAATTTTAGTTATATCACTACGACATCTGCAGTGTGGCAATTTATAGTGATCTCTATCACTGGTGCATCATGCCACAGACATGTAGAATCATCTCCCACCGAATCTCATTATCCTGACACCAGACCGACCAGTCCAACACATGAACCTCTTAATGCTGAGTGCCAAGTGAGGCAGCTGCAAGTACTATTTGAATAAGTCTTTGGTATGAAGAGGCCTCCCACAGCTGAGGCAGACACTCCAACTATTTAGGCCACAGGAGCAATCAAGATTAGAAACACACATCACTTCCTGGCTACAGAGTCTGGTGAGTTTCCATATAAATCAAAGGATAAATAATTATAGGTTACTGTATTTGTATGGGAAAATATGAACGAGTTTTTCGGATGGATATACTGAACGACCTTGGGAGTGCAGTTTATCCATCCGACAAAATGAGTTCATATTTTCCCATACAAATGCGGTAACCTTTTTATTATATGCTCATTTTCTTATTCTACCTAAGGCTTAATTGTATAAACAACAATACACTACAAGAAACAAAGTAACTTAATTTATGCTGTATTCCAAACTAAATACACAAGCTCAGATTCATCAGTATACAACATTATTAATGCGCACATAACTCCACCCACATAAATTTGAACTTAGTCGAGCACTTGACATCACTTTCGAAAGAAAATGGTGTTTTGGTCTACTTAAAATTGAAATGTAGAGTCATATTGTGAATGAATGAGCATTGCAACAACTTTTCCATTTAGTCTGGAATGAATGGATTTTGGTATTTTTGTCAGTTCTACTAAATTTCATGATTATGAACTGCATTTTTCTGTAACAATTCTACGTGAAGTATATCTGATTTCAGCAGCAAGGGAGCAGCGTGTTGACATCTGCAAGTGTGCTTCTGTTCTGTCGTTGACTGTTTGGAATCATAATGTGGGGAAAATATGAAGTCTTTCAGTTGTAATTATCAAAATGACGTTATGAAATATAAGTTCATTTCATTTTGAGTGCAGTAAGGATGATGTAACTGCACTTGCAATGTAGCCAAAATTACAGTACAATTTCAAAATGTGTAATCAAGCTTTAGAACCCATGACATGGCTCATGTGACTCGGATTTGCAGAACTAAGAAAGTACATTTTGAGGAAATTCAGTAAAACTGTAAGTATATTTTTGCTATTCTTATTACCAGCGAAAGAAGATGAGTTTATGCCTTGTCACTTGCATGTTATTTGTAGCCTAAATCCGAAACATTGTATCAAAATAGTTAATGCAGAATATTGCAAAGCAGCTGGTATGTGGCGGTCCACAAAACATCTGCTTTAGTTAATTCAGAAACACATTTAATCAACCAAAACGTAAAGTGTCTACTACACGAGCATATATAATTTGTTTACAAACTAGTTCCTAACACACGATTGGGCAAACATGTCATGCATGTGAGTGCAGTATGATGGTGTGCAATATCATAAAACATTGCACGATTCTGACTGTAAATTTAATGGAGACAAAAATGAGCATATAATAGTATATATTTAGCTAATAATGTCAATTTAAATACCTTAATTTAAATAATGTCACTTAATATAAATTAAAAATAGATCACATAGTTTTCTTAAGATTCTATATCATACATATCTATAATCACTGGCCATCACATCACTGGAATTCATTTAAAACACTCTCTGCTTTTGAACTGGTGATAGTACCTTTAGAATTATTTGGGATTTAATTTACAATACTGCATGTTCCTCTTAAATTTTCATTTTATAATTTTCAGAATTAAATTATTTATTAAATTTAATACACTTGCTGGTTTTGATTTTTCTGTTACTAAGTTTAAGACCCTAGTCATAACAATATATATGACATTTTCTTTTCCTATGGGATATATTTCATTGCGTGGTACAACAAGCGTGATACATTAATGAGTTTCACATATATATATATATATATATATATATATATATATATATATATATATTAGAACATTCACAAAGTTTTGGGCTCTTGCTGGACAATTTTGCCCCTAAAAATTGGTGTAACCCTGGATATTGACAAACATCAATAACAAGAGTACCATGAATAGTACATCATAAGCCCACTCCATGTTTAATAGTCCTCTGTGTAGGCACTAGATGGCTGTCTCTAGAGATTACTGACCAATAAATCTCAATGACCTAGACCTTTGGTCGATGTATGTGGTCTTGAACTAATTTTACATATTATTTTCTTATTATCAGAGTTACCATTACCTCAAATTTGACCTTCTGACCCTAAAATCTAGAAGTTTCTTGATTACTATAACTGAAAGCCACAAAGTTTGGTCAAGGAGCTTATTCTCAAACCAAAGTAGTTTTCTTTCAGAAACAATGACTTTCACTTTTGAACCCAATCAGGCCTCTTCATATCTTAAGTGTGAGCCATCCACAAACTTTGGTCAAGGTACATGCATGATTCCCACGCTTTTCTAAAGATACTTTTCCAGGTCATTTCCAGGGTTTTTCCAGGATGAAACTAATTTTTTCAAGGTTACATATGACCATTACTGAATGGAATTAAAGAACATCTTAAATTATAAAAAATGTATTTTCTAAATCTAAAGATGTTTCTCTTTCAAGACTCTCCAAAACATCTAAGTCAGAAATGATGATCATATACAAAACCACAAAATGTATCACACGAAACAAGTTTGATTATATTCCTATAAATTGGCATGTAAAGTCATTTCAATGTACAGAATAAAAATTCTAACTTTATTTTGCAGACCTGCATTATGTTGCTAAGTGGGAACAACATAATGAACATAAATTAGTTCTGTTTCCTTTCAAACCTTTAATTCTAATGAATTCTATAGCAATATATATATATATATATATATATATATATATATATATATATATATATATATATATATATGCATCTCATAGAAAGTAACATTTCCTATTACAGTATAAAGAAAAACAATAATCGCAAATAATTAGAATCTTGTCTTGTAATGAAAAGAGTTTAACCCTGAATTTATCTGTGCCAATAAAATCCCAAACAAGATTTTTCAAACAACCTAATCTCCTTAAGACAATCTGGTTAAAAATCCATCATTTAAAAAACATTTTCAAAGGGTTGATTTAAATTTTGACAAAAGACCTTCAAAATTATATACTGTTGTATAAACAAGGACTGAATTTTCTGTAAAATCAGCTTGTCTTCTTGTAATTGGTTAAACCAGTCCCCCAACCTGTACTGATACAGGGGGTCGTATCTTTTGTTAATATAAAATACAAGGGATGACAATTTCTCATTTCAGCTCTGAGATTTAACACCTTCGACTACAAATTTGGCTTAAAATGAATAGCAGCCCGTTTTCTAATCCGGGTTTCCTCCGAATATTCCCACCCCTTTTTTCATATTGGACATTTAGGTTGGCGTGTGGGATCACTGCAACTGCATATCGAAAATTTGGAATTTGTTGCCACCATGCGGTAGTGACATATGGTAGTCACTTACCAGCGGTCCTAGAAGATTTAAATTTATGTTGACTTATACCTGCATGAAATCGATAGGAAAATGGTTTATTTTCTCAGAAATGGCAAGTATTATAATTGTTATGTCTTTAATCCGCTGACAGACTAGACGAAACTACGGCATAGATGAAACCTGACCTGGTATTCGCCTTTTGCATTACTAGTCACATAACTTCACAAATCTCAAACGATGACATTAGAAGTCCAATAGTCATGTGATATCAACAATAAACTTTTTAGTGTTGTTGTACAGAAATTCAATTATATTAAATGAAAGTCAGATACTTTTTGTAAAAACCAGCAATCTGGCAAGTCTGATTTATCCAGCAGAGAGCACATGTCAATGTGGTAGTCACGTGATACAACAAAACTCCAGAAGATGTTCTCAGAATATATAAATATGTAAAATTTTGTGTTCTTTCGTTTTTGTATTTTTTTTACAACCAGTATACGACTTTCATTTAATATTTTTTAAATTTTTTTTTTCTCTGCAATATCTGAAAATGTGAGTTGTTAGATTTGTGTACTCATGCGACTAGCAATGCTAATCGTGAGTAACAGGTCACATTTAATCAACGCCGAAGTTTTATCTTGTCTTTCAGCAGATTAAAGACGTAACAATTTTAATACTCACAATTTCTGAGAAAATAAGTAATTTTCATATCGATTTCATTCATGTATCACTTGATCTAACAACGTTTAAAGTCTGCTAGGCCATCCGGTCAGCGGCTACGCTTTGCCACCACCATGCTGGCCTCTTGTGATGCTAGACTGGTTTTCCTACCTTCCATGTAAGGAAAGATATGGATATCGAACTGACTTTGAAAATAAAAGTCTACTAGACGAATCTAATACACTGAGCATTTGGATTGACTTAGCATATATGTATACTGTAAGCATCCAAATGATCCATAGTGCACACTCTGAATCTACTGGTTAGAACTCGATAAATTTAACTCACGATCAGTTTAGTTACAACTCAATTACGTGATTGTTTCGGGTGTCACGTGGTGACAGAAAATTCCCGGGTTTTTCCCGACTTCCATCAATATTTGCAAAATCCAAGGACTTTTCATGGTTGGGAAAAAATTTACCATTTCTCCCAACTTTTTCCCGGTAGCGTGGGAACCATGTACAAGGTCTAAAACATTTTTCTTCTCAGACAGTGACATCTGACACCCAAATCAGTACACTTCTTTCTTACCAAATGTGCAAGAAAGCCATCGACAAACATTGGTAAAGATACAAAGTTAAGAACTTCAGTTTTGTACAGAAATTTCTTAAAATTTTTCTGACAGTTATCTTGATCTTTAGACCCCCATATATATATATATATATATATATATATATATATATATATATGCCTCTTCCTTACTCAAGTTATCCTCAAAGTTTTGCCAAGATCTGTGATGTAAAATGGAGTTTAATTGTGGACATAATTTTTCTTCTTCCAGTCACAGTGATAACATCACAGCCAAAAATGAACAATGCAGAATTGGCATTGTGCATCCTCCTGCATGTCATATGAGGAGGTCAATGGAAGCAGGAGCCATGGTGGATCAGCAGTTTGTGTGCCTGTCTAGTGAGGATAAGGGTACAGGTTTGGATTTTACCATCAAATCAGCCCGGATCAGTTACCATAGTGTGCCCTACAGCAAGGCACTTTACTCCAATTACCTCTGCATTAAATAACCTAACTGTGTTGTTGTGCCATAAAATACCAAACCAAGCAAAACCAAACCAAACCTTTGACACCAAAATCAACTGGCTTCTTTCTTACTGCACGTGCAAGACATCTGTAAGTTTGGTCCAGGTCCGTGATGTAGAACAAATGTTATTATGCAGAAAACATTTTCTACTTTTAGTCACAGTAACCTGGACTTATGCCTTACACCCACCAGCTAATGGTCTTCTTCCTTACACAAAATCCAAATCAGAAAGTTTGATAACTGTAGATAGTGGAAAACTCAGGTGCAGAAATGAAATGGGAACTATGAGGAACAATGTAACATAATAACGTAACATAATGCACACTACAGTGTGTCAGGTAATAAAAAAAAAATAAAAAAATTTAAATGGAAGATATTATTTATCATAAATTATAAGAAATGTATATTTCATGAACTGATAATGGAAATGTATAGTTTTCCATACTGTAAGTTCATTTAATTTTAGCATTATCAATTCAGTAATCAATTTTCCCTCTTTCAGCTTAAACAAAAAAAATCAAAATGTTTTCTTTTTTCAACTCTAAACAAACATTTCTTTCATAAAACTAGTACAGAATTATGATTTTTTAAATTTAATTTTTTTTTAAAAAAATCTGTTAGCAGTCAATGTCTTGAATATCTATAACACTTATCAGATGTATCAGAGTCTGATAGTGAACTAGCTCCCAAACTAGCACTTTGCGGATGACAAAAAGGTTAATTTTATTGCTTTTTTCTTTTCCTTTCATTCTAATTAGTGCCAAAACTATGTGTGTGTTGTATGTTATTTTAAATTCATGTATGCTCTGATGTGCTATCACACATCACATGGTGTGAGGGGTTGCTGTTAAGACAAACACTGACAAGTAAACAACCCAGAGCAATTGTTTATTATGATCGGGTAAGAATTATTTAAGAAACATAGTTCAGTTGAAAAAAAATGTTTTTTCCTCTCAAAAATGTTACCCAATCATAATACCTTAGGAGAATAGGTAAGAAGTTGAGTGAGTTACAACCTATTAGCCCGGCAAGAGACCATCTTCAGTCAAATATGTGAGACAGATTCTAGATAACCTGAGTGGAGAATACACTCTATATATCTGGGAGTGGCTTTGAAAGAGAAAAATTTTCACCCCTGCAAATTCAGCATAAATCATGAAGCCATGTCATTATGAAGCTGTTGAATGACCAAGGAAGGTAACCTGATGTGCCATTGCTATCGATCCCACCAGATTGAGATCAGCCTTTTAGAGTGAAAGATCTCCCAGATAAAAGTTGAAGAAGTGGACCTTAATCTCCATCCTACAGCATGGATAATGTCAACAAGAGAAAAGTTTCACCAAAATGCGATATATGTAGTAAATGACCGAACGTTGTGAGCCAAGATGCAATGAAAATTCATTTGGGCTGAGGTTATATTTTGATATATGGACTGACATGTCATCCTTTCCCTGTGATGGGTAAGAAGAGGCGTGATCTTCCTCACCACCAAGGCTTGGTCCTTAAAGCCCCAATGCCAACGTTTATCATAAATTTCACCATTCTTCCAATCTAACTAAAGTTTGGAAGGAACGAAATGATTTGTTAAAAAAATCTGTCTGAAAAAAAACATTCTTTGAAATAATCAAGATGTTGTCTAAACATTCAAACAGTCAGTTTAGAATTAAGAGGTGCCACTCCTTTATCCAGTCAATAAAGTAGCTAGTAATTCCGATCTTTTTCTGGAGTGCTCCAAAAGAAGTGATGTGATACAATCAACCAATTCCATTAGTGACTAATATAATAACAACAACATTTGCATGTGATGTACAAACCGATTCAAGAAGGAATGAAGAGAGGCAGGCCCACTATTTTAAGTGGATCTGTTAAGAGAAAAGCATGCAACAGATACAAATAAGATGAGAGTGAATTCTGGTGTGCTGGAACATAAAATGAAGGGTGAACATGGGTTGAAGACAATCCAACAGTGCGTGGTGGTAGCTTCTTATGTTTACAAGGGTGATGTCATCAAATCTTGTGTGCCAGTTTTTGAATAAAATAGGTCTGACCCACAGATATCACTGATCAACATTAGATTAATTCATACACATGTGGAATATGGCAGGGTATCTCAACTGAAGGGCGAAATTATATGGCTCATAATGTGATGAAATGTCCATATTATCTGGTTATAACAGAACCAAATCATGTTTAGGACCAATATCTTTCAAGATTTAGTATTACAGTCAAACCCGTTTATCTTGATTATGTTGGGGGTGTCAAAAAATCGTTGACATAACCTGGTCCCGAGATATCAGGGTTTAGCTGACAAATCTACTGCAGATCAATGATTATGCATCTGAAGCACCAAAAATGGGGACTTTTGTTTCTGAAAACAAATGGCATTTCTAATGCACAATAAAAATAATAATTTAGTCATGCCAGGTTGCAGAAAAAAAGATTGGAGGTCTTTTAAATGAGATTAAGTAACAAGTCACACAGTTTTACGACACTTCAGTCACTGTAACATTCTCAGTCATTTAAAGTTGTTTTCATTTCCCTGTGAATAGCCTCATCCCTTTGGGAGCCTCAGCAAGGCAGTAGTTTTCTCATGCTGACCAAAATCTAGGCCAATTTAAGTGCCTGTACATGTAGGAATGTACTTTAAAAGAAAAAAAGTATTTTCTTTTCTTAGTGTTGACTTGAGCTAGTAGCAAAATTGTAACTGACCAAAACTGTATGTGAAAATCGATCACTTTTCTTGATCATCAGAGGTTCCTTTACACTGATATGCCAGTTTTTACCAGTAAAATTTGCCTCTGTACTGGAAGAAAGGATAAGGCTGTTGGTATTCATGTGCTGACAAACTGTCGAAAGTGTTTAAAGTCTTTGAAGTTAACGGTCTTGACATCAAATTCTGTAAGAAGCCAACTTACTTTATTCACACAGTTATAGTCCTACATCCCTCCCAACTTGGATCAGATGACCATCGGCAACAACAGCGTGCCAGAAGGAGAGTTGGAGTATCACTTTGATGGATTGCAAGGCTTTGATACTCAATTCAAGATAAAACAATACAAATGTCCTCTCTCTCTGTGACGTTACTCCTATCCCTCACTTTTTGCTTCATTCTGTTTGCACTGAAGAATGTGTAATCATGGCACAACAATGGACAACTTCAATTTAAAAAAGTTAATGGTCATACCATTTGCACTATTGTATACTCTTGTTCAAAATTTAATAACCAGGTGTTTGGGGTGGGGTGGGGTGGGGGTACCAGCTTTGTTTAGAATTTTTCCAGTTTCTATTTATAGATAATAATAATAATAATAATAATAATAATAATCATAATAATAAAAATGCTTTATTTATAGAGGGTGACTCATTAGTCAAGGACTATTCTCCCTTGAGGCCCTCTAAAGGAGAGTATAACAATGCACATTATATGAAGATAGCAATAATTTAATACTGTTTATTTTAACATGTTTAGTATTAAAATACTAAATTCCATTATCTATTAGAGACACATACATGCTCATGATATCTCTTCTTAAATACTGTAATATTTTCAGCAGATTTTACATGTAGTGGAAACTTGTTCCACAGAACTGTACCAGAGGACTGGAAACTCTTTTTAAATTGCTCTGTTCTTGGTTTTGGTGCTAGAAGGTTTCCATGTGATATTGATCTCAACTGGTATTGTGCTGAAAAAGGCCTGAATAAGTCCTGAAGATACTCTGGTGCAGTTCCATGTAGACATTTATAGAAAAAAACTGCCTTGTGAAAATCTATCCTGTCATATATTGTGAACCATCTCCGTTCTGTAAACAATGCTTTTGAGGGATGATCAATAGATGCATCTAAAATTATGTGTGCTGCTCGTTTCTGAAGTTTATAAATCCTATCAAGCTCAGATTTAGCACAGTTTCTCCATACATTTGAACAATAATCCATTGTTGGAAGAACATATGACTTGTAGTATAGATTGCGAGCTTCCGTAGGTAAATATTTCTTGATTCTGCTGAGCAGGGCAATTTTGGATGACAGTGTTTTACAAAGCTTATTAATATGGTCATTCCATAATAAATTATTATCTACGGACACACCTACAAGCTTTTCATGTTTGACATTTTCTAACAGATGATTATTTATTGCAAGAGATAGTTCAGGGTTCCCTGACTTGTGTAGCTTTTGTGATGTCCCCAAAATCATACATTTTATTTTACCTTCATTAATTACCATCCTATTTTATTGTGCCCAGTTTTGGACTCCAATAAGGTCCAAGTTTAATTTCATTTGGATAACTTTAGTATCAGAACTAGATGTATACAAGGTACAACGTTGCATCGTCTGCAAACAAATCTGTATTTGTAGATTCATTATTTAATGGTAGATCATTGATATAGATAAGGAAGACAAGAGGGCCTAAAACTGAGTCTTGAGGGACCCCTGAATGAATAGTGCAAGTTTAAGAGTAATATTGCCAATGCTTACTTGTTGAGACCTTTGGTTTAGGTATGATCTAAACTAGTTTAAAGAAGGTTTGTTGAACCTGTAACAGTTCAACTTTTGCAGCAGAATTTCATGATCAACAAGATCAAAGGCTTTCTTGAAGTCGAGGAAACCAATCCCAGTCATATGTCCATTATCCATTTCCTTCAGCCAAAGAAAAATTAATTCCGCAAGTTCTGTTTGGCACGAGTGGTACTTTCTAAATCCTGATTGCACTTTATGAAATAGAGAGTATGTTTAAAAAATTTTATAGACCTGAATGGCTACATGCTTTTCAAATAATTTTGACAACACAGGTAGAATTGATATTGGTCTGTAATTTCCTGGATCCTCCTTTTCTGCTTTCTTAAAAATAGGTGTAACCTTTGCACATTTCAATGTTTCTGGAAAATTACCACTCATTATACTTAAATTTATATATGCATTAATGACTTTGTTATTACTGGTGCAGCAATTTTAAGAATTCGTGGACCAAAACCATCCATTCCAGAGGATTTATTAATATTCACCTAAATTAGCATATTAATAATCAAAAACATCAGCTTCCCTAACATTAGCTATTGAAAAAAAAATTATCATCTGGAAGTTTAGCTCTTGTAAATGATAGAAGAGTATCAACTTCAATTGGGATGTTAGTCTAGTTCTGAATACTGTTACTGGAGATGCTTATGAAGAAATTGTTGAACATTTCCACAATGCTTTGTACAGTTGCTATATCATCATTTTGCTTTAAGTCTAGGGGGAAAACAACTGTTCTTGGGTGGGTTCAGCTCTTTTCAATGCTTCCACAATGTCTTGGTACTCTTACTTTCATCAATAGCCTGTTTATAGTAGTACTCTTTTGCCTTATCTATCAGATGCTTAACTTTATTCCTCCACTTTCTATAGCTTTTCATGTCTTTTATCTTGTGGAAATTACCTCTTAGGTGCCTAGCTTCACTAATCTCAGTGGCAATCCACTTGAGTGTAATTTGGTGTTTAACCCTTTTTGTTTTAATTGGGGCATGCTTGTCTAAGGCTGCATTGAACATCTGATACCATTTGTCTAAGGCAGTGTTGATATCAGCTATATTGCAGACTGATTGATGAGGAAATGTTCTTAAATGACTTAGTTTGCAAACCGCAAACTAAATCATTTAAGAACATTTCCTCATCAAACTGTTTAAAGTCCCTATATTGTATTTCAATGTGATGATCATTTTTAGATGATTCTGGAACATGTCTAGTTATACAGACTGGGTAGTTGTCACTCAGTGCGTACACTGGCACATTAATTTCACTTATGTTATCAGGTTTATTAGTATAGACATGATCAATGACAGTAGACTTTTATCTGTTACTCTAGTTGAGATGTTCATTGAGTAAAGTTGTAAGTTTCAAAGTTACTTATCCATGTTAATGATGGAGTTTTCATGTAGACAATATTAAAATCACCTAATATGATAGTTTCTAAATCTTCCTTTAGTAACGCCTTTTGAATTTGCACGCAAATCTATCAATCCAATCAGCTGTGGAAGCAGGTGGCCTGTAAAGTGAACACAAGAGTATTGGCTTTGATTGGGCAAAGGTTACTTCAATCCAGATACTCTCTACCTCAATAGTCTCTAGATCAACAAGTCTGTTGTAACTAATGGAACTGTCTACATAGAGAAGAATACCCCCACCCCCCATGGATTCCCTATCTTTTCTTTCAAAGTTGAACCCTGTATTTGGAGAGCCAAATCATCAATATCATCAGAAAGAAAGGTTTCACATAGACCTAGAATACTGACTGATCTAGTTTGCTGTAATATTAATTTAATTTCATTCAGTTTCATGAGGATGTGTTGAATATTTAGGTTGATTACTTGCAGACCTTTTTTGAGGAGGCCAGAAACATGACAATTTTGATCAGAGGATTGATTTTCAGACAAGGTAGTATGCAATGTATTGTTTTTAGACTTGACAGATTTCTTTTCATCACCGTGATTATTTACATAAACACATGAAGAAAATAACATACAAGATCCATCTGTTGTACCATAACTACATGTAGTGGATGCATGAGAATGCTCAATATGAGACTGATTTACATACCTACAAGAAGACATTGACATATTAGACATTTGAGGAGCCTCAGAGGGAGAGGTAACTTGAACAGTATCACACAGTTGTTTACATGTTAACAAGCTGCACTTTGTACACAAATCAGATAGTGCCTGAAACCTGTTTACAGAATTATAATTATTACATTGAAAAGTATATACATATTCAAATGTATTTTGTTGCTGGATATGTATTGTATAGGCCTGTACATCATTGCCTTCTACCTACTGGTATTGGTATGTGCACAACTTTTGCTTATGTCCTAGTTCATTACAAACACGGCAACGAATCTGTTTTCCATGCAGACACCGCTGTGTTACATGACCATGCTCTCCACAATACAAGCAGTTTTCTGACTCATGCCTAACCCCTTTTATAAGTCTTATGTACTGGTCTATATTCTCAAGGAACAAGGCAGTGCCTCTGTTGGACAAGTGGATTCAGTCTCGCTGGTATAATTGTTGGTTCACTCAATTGTCTTTGAAGAAGGTCCTGTATTGCGGAACAAAGGGTATTTGGAAATTTTTACACAACATACTTAGGGTCTCATTTAGTGGAGTCAAAAGTACATCCCTTCTTGGCGGTAGACCCCGAGATGATTATTTTACACTCTGTGTTTCTGGACCTTATGGCATACAACAAGCTTTCATAATCATCCTCAGTGCCCTTTAAAGATTGGCTATTACTGTAATTATTGCCACCACCGAGAAGAATTACAGTATGATATGGTGACATATCAATTTCCAATATTTTTTCTGTAATAGTATTAATAGTTGCACTTCTGTGGGTTTTTACGTCAGTTTTATATAATCCTCTTGTTCTTACTCCTTTGATTATTGACGATCCTATGAGAAGAGATCTGTCTTTAATTATGTTGCTGATTTTGATAAGTGGGGGATTCAGATGCATTGCCCAGACTGCAACTTCTTGATTTCCATGACTAGACTGACAGGAAAGTTTCATGACTGCTGTACTTAGTATTTGCATTTAATTTAGCTTCATGCTGTGGGTAATTGGAGGTTGTCTTTAGAGCAGTTTCTGTACCTGGATTTGATGTGGAGTGAGACACATGATGGTCAGCATTTACAGTATGTGCTTCACCTGATTTTTGGCTCTGCCCATCTAATACCTGTACAAGAGAGTCATCTTGCCCTGACACTCTTGTGTTTGGTCCTTTGACATGTTTGTGTATTGCAGGGGTCTCAAACACGTGGCCCGCCAAGCCGTATCCTGTGGCCTGCAAAATGATTGGTATCACAAGGTGTCATGAGAGAAAACTAAGGTGGCGCGGCCTTTGGGCCATAGAAAATGCCCTCATGTGACCCTCAGGGTGGTTTGAATTTGAGACCCCTCGTGTATTGTATTGTCTGGGTTTCCTGGCACACTATTTCTGCACCTGGTTTATCCATTTGAATGCTGTGTAGACTCTTTGATTTTAGTGCCGAGAGTTCCTGTTCTAACCTTTCTAATTGGGCCTGGAGATTACCTATCAATACTGAGCACTACATGCAGGTGGAAGTCTGCTTATGGGTTCCGTGGAACTCAAAGGAATTTGTTGCACCTATCATAAACTGGGTCCTGGAGTTTCCTCCACAATGATTGCAATTTGGCTTACTTTATGTAAAGCTGTGTTACTGCTGACTGGATTGTGAGATCTGTGGGCTTCAGGGATGGGTGTTGAAGCCCTTAGCTGAGAGGTAATTAATTTCAAGCTGGTGTTATCTACCATTTGCTGACAAGTGTTGATAAAATAATTTACCCATTCTGTATAGTCTGGCCCTTGTACATGAATTTTACCAGTTGTTATGTAGAAAGTTACTGTGGCAGAATCTGTATCCATGGAATTACAGATCAGTCCATTATGTGAGTGTCTCTGCTGGAAGTGTAGATTCTCATCCAAGAATTTCTTGATTGTTGGAATTTTGCTGAGTCAGCTGTTACACTCTGCAAATTATGTTCAATTTTAAGAAAGCTTGGAACTAAAGAGGAGGAATCGGCCATGTTTAATTTTGGTGTTAAACAATCTGGATAGACTGAATCTATTTCAAGTGAATATTTCTGTTCAGTATTGAGTGTGACTATATTCTTTATATCATTTAAGAGAGTCTCTTGGGTAAATCCTGAAAATGAATCTATATGAATCTGATTTGAAAAATGAGTAGATCCACTAAGACCGTGAAGAAATGGCCATATTTGTTTTAGTGTTCTTTTGTCTGAACATGCAAACATGCAAATCTGTACTTATATCCATAGACTGAGTTTACTAAGTTACCCTAACACTTTATGCACAGCCTAAATTAGTTGCTGGTTAAGAGTCTCATACTATGGCAGCCATTTTTTTTTTTTTATTGTAACTCATGTGATCTAGCCACACCACAGCTGAAGGCTTGGTTAGCATCAATAAATGTAGCTAAAAGTACCTAATTCGTTTTAAATATATAGTGTAAAATGAATTGGTATTTTTAGCTACATTTAATGATGTTGAACTGATAAATTACCAAGTTACATAAGAGATAAAATTAGAGATGCTGTGGAACAAAAATATTGTCATGGTGTTGACACGTGACGGTGTCCATTATATTATGAATGCATCTCCTGTAAAGGTCAAAAATGCATTCATTAAACTTCCTTAGTCTAAAGTATTGTTTACAACATAATTTTCTCCACTCTATGCAAATGATAGACCATGCATTGATGAGGTTGGTTGACTAGCATTTGTACCAGTAAAATCTGGTCTTGTACTGACTTTTTCCATCCTTGACAATATGAGGTACCAGTAGTAGTGGAAACGCTGGATCATTTGTTGTAAACTTTCTCCAAGACGGACAATGAAAGTTCCATTTTGTTGAATTAAGCGGGTCCACATGTCTCTTTGGACCGAAACTTATGCCTCACATAACGGGGTTATCAACTTAACAGGGGTCGAGATAAGGGGGGAAAAATTAGCAAAACAAAGAAGGATTTTTTTCGGGACCAGACAAAAACGCTCAACATACACCGGTTCTTGAGATAACCAAGGTCGAGATAAGTGGGTTTGGCTGCATTCAGATGATTTGGCATATACAATTTTTTGCACATAATGATGGCATTGGGACTTTAAGTACCACTATAGAGCTTGCATTGGGTTCTGTAGACCTTGAGATGAAGAGTCCAGAGTAGATAGAAATTTGATTACAAATGTCAGATTTCCCATGAACTGGAGTCTTTTCTTGGCAATAAAAGTAGGGACTGTCACGAGTGATACTGACCATCTTGTTGTCACCACATGTAGTTCGGGTCTGCTGATAGAGCATGTATTTCACTAATTCTGCCTATCATTCACCAATCAAGTGAGGAAGCAAATCTTATATGAAAGGTGAACCAATGAGGCTCTTCAAAGCGGTTCAAATGGTGTCTTGTTCAGCCAGGTTAGTACCCATGAAAGATTCCACTTTGGGCAAAGTGCCAATAACTTTGGACATGTAATCAACATTGGACTGAAGTCTGAATGGGTCTTTGTTTTGTCTGATTGTCCAGATTTGTGTGTACTTAATGTTTATGCATTATACCTTAACAAAAATGGCTTGTGTTTCATTACTGTGTATTGCATTAACTGAGAGTGGTTTATTTTTATCTCCAGTTATTTCAAAATACTGGGTTATGTTCACCAAATGCTGCAAGAAAAAAGTGCTTGCAATGAGAAAACCGATTACCTCTCTTGCGATTCATAGAGTCGAGTCTGAATGTACTATTACAACACAATGAGTTTTGTCAGAAAGCTGTCCACTTTACTGGCAGCAATCTTCAGCTGTGGAGGTATGTGAAATATAAAACTGCATTCTTTTTCACTATCCATATTATGTGATAGAATTGTTTGAAATATTAGATGTTCCAGATTTTTTCTAAAGTTTACAAACATTCAAACCTATTTCACATAATGCTATGTTATTAGATAGACGATAGTCTGTTTCAAATGAACCTTTTTATAACTGGATAAACATACTTAAATCAATCATATGTTCCATGCATAAATATATATATATATATATATATATATATATATATATATATATATATAGGTCTGGGGACTTGTTTTTTGAGACACTACCGTGAAGTCAACCAGAATGAGAACTCCTTTCCTGTGTAAATCCTCCTCACACCAATAAAAGCTTTCAAAATGGCTGTCATCTCAAGAATGTTGATATGTAAATGATGATCCTGAGGGGCCACACTCAACTGGCTTTCCAGAATGATGGAAGGAGGTGTGCTCCCCTGCCCTCTGTGCTCACATCCGTACAGATTGTGATTTCTGGAGGTTGTACTGCAGAGGTATACCTGACGCGAGCCAAATGAGGTTGCACCATCTTCTGAGATGGAACCTCAAATTTGTGCAAATTGTGATAAGTTCGTTCATTGGACAAAGTCCCTGCCTACATTTGAACGAAAGAATCATTCATAATGGACACCTAAATAGGCAACCTAGGACTTGGTGTCCACTGCTGCACTGAGCAAACACAGCTGGCAAAGGAATTCACAGGCAGGTAGATTGTCCTGTATAAGCAAGGAAGTCACCATTGTACTGATTAACAACGCTCGTTCCTTATGGAGACATACTCTATTTGTTAAGTGTTGAACTCCATACCCAGATAACAAATGTTGAGATGGTACATGGTCAGATCTGCCCTTATTGACAAGGAAACCAAAACTGAGAATGAGAGTACCAAGGGATGTCACGTCTTGCTCCAAGATATAACTCACATGATGTTTCTTGTAGAATGCAGTCCAGGCAACCAGTAATTGATGTTACCACCATGAAGGTGGTCTAACAATGGGCCCTTTCATGATCCATCAATCAAGTGAAACCCCAGGAACTGATGCTGTGCCTAACTGGGAGTGCCCTGAAATGGTAAACAGTGTTTTTGTAGGTGAATCACAGGAACTTCCTGGAAGCTTTTTGAATGTGACAATATGCCTCTTCCAATTCCACAATGACTGCAGTTTCTCTCCTGGATGGCATTTAAAACCTGTCATGATGCTTCCATCATGAACCAAGGAGCAAGAATGAATTCATTAAGTGTACCTAGATTGATGACAGGGAAAAGAGTGTTGCATTTGTAGCTGAGGGAACATTGGACGATGGAGGTGTGCTGAAAGTGATACCAAGTCCCTTGGAAAGCACTTGTCAGGTCCATAGGTCCTTGCTGCACAACCTGTCCCACTCCTCCTACCAGGACCTATACAGCCAGGATAAAGATGTCATTTTTTGAGAAAAGGAGGCTCTTGTGGAGAGAAATTCTGGCTTAAATGATTTCCCTCTCTCTGACTCTTGTCCACTTTTGTTCGGGAGAACCGTGATTTTCAACAATTGTAAATTTGGTAGGACTGCTTCCCAGTGGCTTGTGTCCAAGGGGCGGCCCTTCAATCTTTTCATTGATTGCCTTGAAAATCCCAAGGAAATTATTTGTGGATTTTCATCAACCTGACCATTAAAGAGGAAATTAAATGATAAAGGTTCCAAGCATAATTTGACCTTATGACGGTCATAAGAAAGATGAAGGTGTACAGCACTGCATCTCGTTCTGCCAGTTTAAAATTCGTAGCTGCTGTTACAGCTTTGGCCAGAGTATGTTGTGCAGCTCTGTTTAAGATGTGGGATAATCTGGAAACAACTCCCATGCATATCCTGTGGTATTCAGGGTGGGTGAAAATATGCTGTGTTTTGCCAGTTGAAAGATTGCCAATGATACTAGATCCAACATAGGTCCCAATGCCATGACGTTGCACACCAACTGCTGTATGTTATTAAAAGACTTCCAATGCACATGTACATATGATGGCTTTGTCATTCCCAAAGCTGTGATATCTGAGTCGACTGCTGAGGTATCCAAATGGAAACCTGGTGTGTGGAACTTATAGAACCATCAAGTGAAGTTCGAGGGAAGGCATCTTTGTGAGAAAGAGAGTTGCTTGATGCTTGGGTTTTGTAACTGATGATATAAGCAACCCAGAATGTCAGTAACTCTGCCAGACTGTAGAAGTAATTTGCAAGCAGATTCTTCCTTTTTAAACCTGACAGTTGTTGTAGAGTGGGGAGGAGAAGAACAAAACTACTGGTGGAAGTAGGTGGAAAATTTCTTCAGTTGAAGCCCGTAATGCTAAGTCTTTGCACATTCAATAATATCTAATAATGGCATGGGGATTTGTGAGCAAGTTTCATCATCTTTGGACAAAGATGTTGAAACCAATGTTTCTTGTGCAACCTGCAAAATACTGGAGAAGAATGTCATGGGTGGTGGCACACTAACTTGCAGAATGTCCTAAGTTACAGTACAAGTCATATGGGTCATGTATGCGCATTTACTCATTTTAAATTAAATATAAATTGTTCTTTTAAAATTTAACACTAATTTTCTTTAACGAAATTCTATTCAATCCTGATTATTGAATGTCCTGCACCTTAACTGTCACCAAGAAACTTCCAGATGAAAATTATCTATTGCTATGGACTTTTACAATGGTAGCCATGTACTAAACTTGGGTCAAAATAAGAGCGCGTTGAGTGGAATCGTCACAATCAAGGGCAGTATGAATTTATCAATATGCGTAGCTTTCATTGTGACATCACAGCGTGTGACATTCAATCTGGATTGTGCTGGATCACACCTTTAGGTTCATTTCGTCCAAAAATGTCTACCTTCTTTAACTTTGATTTTGCCATATGCACCTCTCGGGGCATCTAAATAACGACCTTTCAAAGGAATATGGATGTACAAGAATCCAAATGAAGTGAATACTTGCCACTTAAAGGTATGTGGAATCAAATTCTAAAAAATGACACCCATTACTGAAATAGTTGGTGTTGAATGCCTGCATGACCTGTGTGACATTTGCTATAGATACAGTAACTTCCAAGTTGAGTGGCAAAGGCTTCAAGACAAAGTGAATTGACATCTCTTGGACACTGTGGCATCGTACACAGGCAGTGTCACTATGTGGATTAGACTTATTTTTGAGAGTGCCTGTATAAGCTGGGTTTGTGAAATGGGACAAAGCTTGTTATCTGGTGGCTGATACTGTATAATTGATTTTTGGTCATGACCCATTACGATCAGAGGTATATGGTAGACTCCAGTCATAACAGAATAGGGGCATCTTGATTGGCTCAAGATTGTGATGGTGTACGGGATACTGATGCACTTAGTCATTCCATAATTTTGATATGCAGATTGGTAACTGAGATCATTTGCTTTGCTTCCCAGCAAGTGATATGGTGTCAAACCGTAGCATGCAAACTGAAAATATCCTTGTCCATCAAAGTTGCACAACTGCACCTTCCTGTTTAGTACCCCCCAGTTCTGCTGCCCTTTGACTTCTGTCCATAATATACAAGTCTGACATGTTTTCATATACTGAAGTCTGGAGTAAGCTACATATACAGAGATGCTGCCAGGACTGCATCTAAATCGGGATGGGTGGAGGGGAAGCTGCCCCTTTGTCATCAAAATAAGGGGAAGTTAAAAAAAGGGGAGGAGGAAAGGGCCAAAGTTCAATATTTACCCAACACTTCAATATCCATCTCTTTCTTTTTGCTTCACTCTGCAAGATCTCTGTTGAAATCAAAATCTATGTCACCTCTAGTTGTACAAGTATTAATATGTTTATTGTTTCTGTGCTTAATCTGTTTCTTATCTGTGTATGAATATTGTTCAATGCTGAAAACCCTCCTTTCAGTCTGCTGTTTGAAAGGGCATATATATAGCTAGCTTAGACAGCTTGAATAAGTTTGAAAGCTGTTCTTTATGGTTGTTATGTACAATTTTCAAGAGCTCACACGTATGTGTATTATCTTTTGGATACTTCTGCTCAAAAAATTTTTTCTAACACAGGCTCTACTGAAATTTTGCTTTCACAGATCAGTGTTTTACTGACTATGCCAGATTACTTTGCTGTTTCATTATGAGGTATTAGGGTTTTTAGTCCTAAAAATGCCACAGTCTGCTTGACTATGAAGAAGACAGTGAAGTACTTATGATAAAATATTATTATATCTTAACTTCATTCTTTTATTCTTATTATATTTATTCAGTGTATATTAACCCTTAGTAGAGGGCTAGACCACGAGATCCCACGGGGTTAAATTGCTGCTGAACGAAAATAAATGAAAATTACATTCTACTTTTAAACTGTCTGTATTTTAATTAGGTTTTGTATTCAACCTTTTCAACATTTAATTCTGAAATACTCCTAAAAGGAAGGTTAACAAGCTTGCCAGCTATTTTTGTCCATCCAGCATGTACATTGGACTCGTATTTAAGGCCATTTTTGGGCTCAAAATCACTCAATGATATCTCCATTAACACTTTCTCATCTCCAATAACCTGATACACTTCACAACTTTAAAATAGAAAAATTGCCACCACCATCAGCCAGTATCTACCAGAAAAAAATCACTGTCTGAAGATGAATCATACTGGGAATTGCCCATTTTTGGGTTTTCTAAGTGGCCTGCATATTAAACACACACTTGTAAAAATTCCTTGATGTGAAGTTCAAACTAGGACATGTTCCAAGCCCCAATGTGCTAATCAAATTTGGTTTAACAAACACTGATGTCAAACTGAAAAGCCCTGACGTGTAAACAGCTGCCTCCCTAAAAAAGAAAAATGTTCAGATAAGCCCTACAATACCTCTACCTGGTGGCATGTCCAAAAAAAAAATGGCCTGAGAAAACTCTGCACTGATGTGCAAATTTATTTTTAAGATGTTGAAAGACTAGTAAATTATTAATAGTTAACCCAATGTATGTCCCCTACCCTTGTGAAGATTGTCTGCTTATACTGAAGGCTGTAAATTTTGCATACAAAGTGAAGCATGTCATTTATGAATGGGGAACAGACTGCCTGGGCTATTATAACTGGTGCTCACATGGCTTTAACATACACGTTTCCCAAAACCAGTCTAGGGCATACCAGAACTGTTCTAGCAATTGTTGCAACTGGTGCAGTGATGTGTGGCTGCCTAATGGGATTAAGGCTAATATATGACAAACTGTTAATTGTTTACTTTATTGTTGTAATCTGGAGAGCTTAGGCCTAACATGGGATGTGTTTTGAGGTATTATAAGTAATAAAGGGATCAAATGTGGTTGTGTTGTCTCCTGAGCCTTTGATTAAAAATTGGCCATCCTTTGGCAGAGTGGAGATAAAAAGGAAAGGCCAATTTTGTCAAAAACACTTAAATATTTTAATTTTTGTTAATGGTCTTGTTTAATTGCTATTGCATTGTTCAAGATGTTTCAACTTAAAGACTAATTAATAATAATTCAGTTGTCCCTTGCTCATGATTACACTAGTGAAATGAGACACTGGTTAAACATATTAAGTGGCACCTATGAACAACATCTAAAGTGTAAACAGAAACTATAAATCAAAAACACACTTCAGATGCTAATAAACATAAACACTACTGATTTACTGAAATCCAAATAAACAAATCAATTTAATATAATTCCAATTTTTATGACCTGAATGCGTTTTCTGCAAATTGATTGGATGTAAATGGTTATGTGACACTGAAGTGGAATTTTTTACACATCGATAAATTCTGCAGACTACTTTTGGCTCCCTGTTTTCATGTCATCTGATGTGAAGTTTTATCTATATCAACCCATTACACCCTAATAATAACAACAACAAAAACCCACCCACCCACTCCTGTGATTTCCAATCAAAAAATACCAACCACTGATAGAAATGGACTATTATAAGTTAAAACAATGTAACTGCACAGACCTTCCTGCACTCCACCACTCGTCCTTTTTGCCGACGAAGGCATGTGGTAGGCTTTACAAGACTATCTTCAGAAATTATTGCATTTCACCTCGACAACATGTTACAGCAGTGGTTATCAAAGGTCAGGGTCATATGTCAAACAAGGGATCTCACTAAAAATGGACACGATTTTGCTTTTGAAAGATCGAAATGCGTAGAAAAAACAACATTGCCATAGCTGCCAATCCCCAAGTACAAAAATATTGATTGCTTATGACAAAAATACTGATTTTCAGGACCAAATACTGATTTTTAAAAATTTTAATGCATATGTAACTACTTACAACATATACAACCATCAGTATGGTAGGACAGTGCCTTACATAATTATTTAATGTCGAAGATGCATGTGTTGCACACTTGCACCTTCTGGATGGACACCCTGTTCCATTCAGGTGTCCATTCAGAAGGTGCAAAAGTGTAACACACTCTGATACAGGCTGTTTATAGAAGCCTTTTCCACACCTTGTTTATTTTTTTCAATTATTATCGATTCCAATGTACCAACTTTCACTGATAATCTCAATTCTGTGTGATTTTCTTACTGAACTGTTTTCATTCTAGCATACGAGTAATCCTTTGCGATTTTACTGTCTGGAAAACGCATGCAAAATAAATCACCAGCAACACTAGTAACTGAAAGAGGAAGGTTCATTTCTAAAAGAAATTTAATAAACCGAATTTCGATCAAATTACATCAAGGTTCTCTCTGGTATTTATATACATCCAAGTTCAGGCTGAGTTGTGTATGATGAAGCAGCAAGCTGATGTTTATTAGCTTTTTCGTGCTCTTGTATTTCATGTGCGCCTCCATGCCCAATAGCGAAATCACATTACACAATTTCCAAAATGTCAAGTCTTCTCCTTTACTAGATGATTTCACAAATCTAAAGAAGAAGGCACAATTGTCCTTTCAGTTCTGTTTTCTTGTCTTTTCTGGTGAAAATTCTGAATATTCTGCTTTCCTATTCAACATGATTAGAAGTTGAATATTACGAAGATGAGACACAGTGGTAGCGGTAACTGTTTGAGAAATCCAATATGGTGGATAAAGACAGGCATGGTAGCCTCGATTTCGAATGAATCAATCATATTGTAGAACTATTCCTATATACATGAGATTCATTTCTATCAGAATGGAACCAGGTGCCCATTCTAAACTGAAAATTGCAAGGAAATTTTTATTATTATTTTTTTTTTTTTTAAAATGTATTTTTTGCACAAAAAAACATAGACCCGTATTCCGGTCCAAAATACAGGACACATACGGAAAAAACGGGACAGTTGGCAGCTATGCGTTGCTATAACAACACGTGCCATATGCAAGAGCAATTTTTTAAAAAAAAGGAATATCCTGGTTTAACTGCAACAACCATTTTTTTTATATTAAAGTAATGATCATAACAATATATCACTGGCATGACCCTCTATGGCATTCTAGCCCATATTACTGTATAAAGTATCTACAAATCTTGGCTAACGAAGATTGGGCTATGTATAATGTATTCTATCGCAGTTAAGAGGCTAATGAAAATTTTTTTATATCTACATAAAAGTGAATGTTTTGTTGATTAAATATGCTGATCTGAAGTTAGAAATGAAGTAAATTAGAATTATAAGGATTAAATGATCACATTTGGGTATTTATCGATGTGTAATTTTTACCTAATCACTCACAAAATTAACATAAAGTCCTTTGGACTTTATTTACTTTGTGAGTGATTAGGTAAAATTTACACATTGATAAATACCCAACCATGATCATTTAATCCTATAATAATTTTGTTATAATCATTTCATATTTAGAGTGTAGCGATTGCAACACTGTGTGACAAATATTAAAAAGGGGGCAATTTGGGGCATATGGAAATTGTAGTTCAGGCTTGTGGAATCTGAGTCAGGGCCTATGAATTATTTTAAGTCACCAGCCCATGGGCTTTTTTTTTCTTTGAGCATTGTGGCATAATTTTTGTCATGACAAGCACTTTAAGGGTAAATGGTTAAAGAAAAATTCTTTACTAAGCAGAGTGCAGTTTCACATGCATGACTTTAAACTAATTTGTGGGAGTTCTTGCATATCACTGCTCTCCAAGAGCATGAATCTGTACTAATTTTTCAGTTTGCACAATTGTATGCCCAGGCAGCATTTCTGCACATACAGAGTGGTTGTCAGTTTGGTCTTTCCCATAGGCCCATGGAAAAAAATCTGTAGGACAATACTGAGCATACAAAATATGCAGGTGTATTGCATAATGTGTCCTGCTTTATTAACTTCAGAGTGTATGTGCAGAGCTACACACTGTGAAAGGGCATATGTAGCTGCCCATGCAGGTGGAGTACTGAAGCACCGCTATTAATACTTGTTAAGTGGATGCCAAAATATCAATTCTAGTAAAAATTACCCATCGGAAAGACCAAATCACTACCTAAACAAAGTAAAATCAGTGAAGTATCACTTATAGTAACTATGAAGTAGATGCTATGACTAAATTATGCATAAAAAAACTTATCTGTATGTATCTGACCACACTGGAAACTATACAGCAATAAGTTTTCTAGAGTACACAAGTTACATGCACATAGAAATGCACTGAAGCATCATTACTAATATTTATTAAGTGGACACTATATTATCAATTGTAAGACAATGTTACCTGTAGGAAAGGACAATCATGACCTTCACATGTAAAATCAGTAGAGCGTCACTCGTGTGTGTGTGTGTGTGTGTGCGTGTGATTTAGATTTTTAATGTAGCTTTAAAAAAATTTCAGTCATATCACTACAATGTCAGCAGAGTGGCAGTTTATAGTGATGTCTAGCACTGAAGCATCATGCCACAGACATTTATCATCATGTCCCACTCAGTCACAAGCAGACCAGTCCTAACACTAACCTCTTAATACTGAGCACAAAGCGAAGCAGCTGTTAGTACCAATTTTATAAGTCTTTGGTATGACTTGGCCGGGTTCAAACCCACGACCTCCTGCTTCGGAGGCGGACACTCTACTTTGGCCACCGGATCAGTCTGAACATCACTTATAAAACCATGAAGCAGACAATAAGACTAGAGTAAAATAGAAAACTTAACTGTATTTATCTGACTGTAGCAGAAATTATACATTATTTGAGTTCTCAATATCATACCAAATCTGCACCTAATTAAATACATTTATAGCAATGTGAGGGTAGACAATTGCGACCTGTGCAGGTATGTACCAAGGGTGCCTAAGTGTGTGAGGATGGAAAAGTGATGACAATGAAAAGCCAAAAACTTTGACATTGAAGAAAGAAAGAATATAAAAGTTGGAAATTTCCTGATGGTGTATACTTCCCTTCCTCCAACTTGCTTTTGGATAGAAAACTTCCATATGCTTGTGTGTGGATTGTGACACCTCTGTTCAGAGTTTGCTACTTGTCACAAGCAGAAGTAGCAACTTAAGTATTCACAGGACTTGGCATCAACCACTGTACCAAAGGGAGATCACTTTAACTGCCACGAAGGTGGGCTGATAAATTTTAGCTTTTAGTTAAAAGGTTTTAATCTGAGATGGTTGGATTTGTAACGTAGTAGTAGCTCTCCTAAGGTATTATTTCTGGCAATGTATTTGAGGAAGAAAAATGTAAGTTTCAATCTTACAACTTGTGGCAAAATGTTTCCTCTTGGTAACAATATTTATGAATTACTGATCCCAAAATAGTGAATATCCTATTCTATTAGAATTAACATTTATGTCGAAATAAAAACATTCTATGGATATTGATAATCCACACATACACAAACATATATTCATTTTCATTATAAAAGACAACAAATAAATCAGCACAGGCATATTAGAATGTACATAGGCTTTATGATGCTAAGCATTGAAACAGGCTTCTTTTCCAAAGTATGTGTGTGCAACAGATATTGTAAACAATGGTTTGAAATATTTAGGATGTATATGTACGTCATTTCAGATTCCAATATATCCTACTTGTTAGTAGTCCTCCCTTCTTTTTCCCCTCCAATGTTCCATCAGCAAGGTTCCTATAAAGACAATAATACTGTGCTAGACTATTTTGCAAAAGCTTAAACCTGGGAAAAAAGCAGACTGGACAACAGTATGTATATCAAATATACAATTAAAATGCATTCTGCCAGTGTTAATTCTTTAAAACAGGTGTTATAATGCAAGTTAAAATACCTGCTTCCATGTAGTCCATTATATGACCATGCTAAATCTCAAAATGTATGATAAATACTGGTACTTTTATTTCTTCTCACATGCCTGTGTTCACAGCACAAATACCATTCTACAAGACAGTACTCCAGCTGATGTAGAAATATACTCCTACAATCTCCACCACTCTGACAATTGAGAAAGGTAAGGTATTCCAGTGAAAGCTATGCCACTTTAACAGGTCAAGTAGTTCAATGCCACAGACAGCAAAGCATGTCAATATCTGATGCAGGTGAAGAAATTGTAAATATGCATTCATTTTATGTACTACTATCTTACACAAACTTTTCACTATCAAAACATTCTGAAACAATGAATCTCACGCATTAATGTACTCTTCTGAGATCTTTATGATAAAAGTATATATTCCATGTCTGCTCTAGATCAGATTCAGAACTATGGTCTTCAGTGAGGTAAGAAGGTTAATAAAATCAAATGCAAGATTACCTCATTAATAAGCATGGATCTCTCTCATCATCAAACTCATCAGAAATTTTAATGATATCAATCCATATTCCATGCCTAATTAAAACTGGATCACAAATATAGACTCCAGTGTGGTAAAAGGCAATTGCTGATGGATGTAGGATGCACGGTGAAAGCAGGGCCATATCATATTCTCACCTGGCCATATGGCCAGGTGAGCTAATCACTGACACATAATGGCATACACTGTACTATCCATATACATGTACATGGTTTCACTGTTAAATTACTTGCATTGAATATCTTGACACTTCACAAGTGCTTTAAACCATAATCAAACATAAAAAAATAAAAAATCTGATCAGAAATAAGGCCTCTAGAGTGGCTGAAAGGCTTCGAGATCTTGATGATACAGACTTGTATATTAAAGTATGATCAGTATTTGCTCAGAAATATTGCTTCTCTGGAACATTTGTATATTCAACTAATCCGATACAAGACTATCTCATTAACTTGAGTCATTCATGTAATTCTACTGGTGGTAAGTTAAAAAGTACCATTTCAATAGCCATCTACTGCACATATCATTTTATAACTGAAAGCTATCGCTTTTGAAAATTTAAAGATTTAAGTTTTTTTTTTTTATCAAAACACCAAAACAGGGTATTTTTATGCATTCCATCAAAACCCTGGAGAAACAAGCCAGAATCAGTCGACTGGGGGCCAACAATGCTCCACCAGTGCAATGACTGTGATGATGCGTGGCTGAATAATTGGATTAAAGAACAGCTAGCATGTGTACATGGCAAGCTGTTAATTCTTTAACTTATTGTTGTAATTTGGAGAGGTTATAGCCAAATGTGGCTTGTTTTCTGAGATGTTACAAGTAATAAAGGATTGAAGGTGTCACTGATTGCTTCTGAATCTTTCCTGAAAACTGGCCGACTTTTGGTGAAAGTGAGATAAAATGGAGAGGCCAACCATAAAAAAAATGATTTCGGCAGTAAGACTCAAGTATTTCATTTTTTTTCTTGTTTAATTGTTATTATATTAGGATGTTTAAAAAGGAATATTTAAAGACAGCTCTTATAGTTTCTATTTAATTTATGTAAAAATGCCAAAATGTGCTCTTTCTTCTAATTCATGCTCGGATATTAAAATTTAAGTGCATGCAGATGGGTAGCACGTGTTTCATGCAATGTGGATTTTGAGATAGTATATGGAGGAAGAAATGATATCACCAGGTATATGCAGACAATGCTGCATAGGAGCAGTGTTTCTTCTGTAACAAACACACAACTTTAAAGGCCTTATTTGAAGTTTTCAAGTCCACAGATTAAGTTCAAATCCATGCTAAAACATATCAGTTAGAAATATATTACAAGATAATTGTATGTAAAGTTGGGTTTGATTATTGATAAAGCATAAATAGGTCATGTACTCTGACAATGTTTATTCAAGTCCAAATCATTTTTCTTATTTACAGTGATGAAACTTGTAAAAAGATTTTTTTTTATCTCAGCCATAAAGAAAAAGAAACCCTTGGGAATGAGTCTCAGGAGTACATCTTAAGTCCAAGTCAGAAAGTTTTTCCTTGGGGTGAACCTATCTTGGATAAGTACTGGAGAACAATCAGCAACTTTACAAACGCAGCAACAGGAAACCTCGAGTTAGAACTTATTTGCAGTCCGAGTATGGCTGTTCAGTTATTGCCACATTGTAGTGCTGATACAGAGAGGACATTCTCCATTCTTCACAAAATACAAAGTGATTCAAGGGAAAATCTGGACCAGAAAACTACTGAAAGCCTGACAAGTGTGAAACTTATTATTCACAATAAATGTCATCATTAACGGTCACTAGAGAGTGATTTTGTGAATGAAACTAAAAATGCTTGTGGATTAAATCAAAACAAATATTTGTAATGATTTATAAGATATTCAGCTATAACTGACAATATACTGATTTGTACTAATTAATAATAATTGTAACATTATCCAACAGAATCTGTCTGATTATGATTCATGTTCAGAACTTGCTGTTTTATCATAGTATATAAGAATGCATATTATCACAAAAAAATACTCTTTCCTCATTCCCAGAAAACAGGTACAATTATGCTGATACAAAATCTTCTGGTTTAGAAGCCAATCCATTCATCTAAATTTGTGTATCTACTGGTTTTAAATCCAGGTTCTGTCACATATGGAGGATTTTGCTCATAATCAAACTCATGAGCGATCTTGATGATATATACTTCTAATGAAATATGATCATAAATATGTCCTCTCTAGAATGTCTGCAAGTTCAGCCAATCCGATGCAAAAACACCTCATTAACATGAATGTTGCTCACAATCAAACTCAACAGAGATCTTGAAGATATAAGCATGTTTATCTAATCTCTTCAAAATCTGAGAAGAAAAATGCAGCCTCAACAGTGTTAGCAAGCTCACCAATTAATTGCAAGATCACTGTACTGCAAGGATGTTGTTTACAATCCAACTCATCCAAGATCTTGACATAAACTTGCATATATTGTTATGTATATGTAATTAAACTGCTTGTGTGTTAGTTTTAAAATTCTTTTTTATTTTATTTTTGTTTCATTACATTTTATTGTAATGATTATTTTCACGGGTTTCTATATTTTTTTCAGTAAATTCAGTTTGTTTAGAACATAAAACGTATTACATTAGCACTATTTTTAGCCCACAGTTTTTGTAAACATCGAGTGAATATGATTGGTTATTGCCAAGGTCATTGTTGTTGCCATTTTGTTTTTCATCTGTTTTTTGGATTTAATATTTTATAAAATGTTCTGGGACAAAGAAATTCAGTAGAAATTTATTCTGGAATTCTATACAGAAACATAAACTGTGATTCAATCGAGGATCTATTGTCACCAGTACAACGACTTCATCTGATATCATCGCCTCCATATTGGAATTTCATCGAGATTCGAACCCGGATACAATTAGAACTGTTTAGTGATAAGACTTGTATTTTTTCAATCTTAGGATTAAATTTTGGATTATATTCACAAACTGTAAGTCCTATTTCCAATTTTTACATTGTTTTCTAGGGAAATAGATTATTTTGTTAAATATACAAAGCTTTTGTTGGTTTCTTTCTTTTCTCTTGTTATTTTTATACGAGCCTACATGTAACAACATCTCCTGACTGAAATCTGATCAGAAGTGAAGCCTCTGGAGTGTTCACATGTGTTGACGGAAGGACAAGTAAGTGATGATGCACAATGGATGCAGGACCATACAATAAGCTCAAATGGCCTTTGGTCAAATAATAATAATAATAATAATAACTTCATATACATTCAATCAAATACATGACTATTCCTGCACTTGAGGCATGTTCTTCTTAACACAGATTTCTTATGGCAAACAACATACATTCCACCTCTCTCAAAATCTTTACAGCAATGAAAAATCAGAATGTTTTTTTTTTGCTACACATTTGTATATGTGCAGCAGTAATATGGTATTGGATTGCATCAACACTAAAAAAACAATCTGAATTCTCATATATCCCTCTTTTGACAAATTTTCAAGAAATGTCCTTAAAAATGAGCTTAAAGAAAAAAGTAAAACCTTGCTCATCTACAACAACCACATTTCTAGTTTACAAAGTTTAAATCACTCAAATTAATAAGGGTGAGGTGAAAGGGCAATAATGAGCTCAATTCTCTAAGTACCACTTTCTTCTTGACAAAGTTTACAAACAATTCCCCCAAAATGGCCAGACAAAAAAAGTAAAACCTTATTGTGCATTTAAGTCCATTTTCCACATATCTAGCCTACAAGTGGTGTGTGAGGAAAAGCAATCACAAGCTTCATAGTGGATAGAGACACTGATGGATAAACTGATGGACAGACTGACACAAAGAACTGGGGGCAATTAAAATGTCTTTGTTCTTCAAGGAGGTGCTGGTATATTAAAATTCTTCAGCAGTTTAGTGGCAAGTAGCATTGACAGTTTAGGAGTAACAATGACAATGCTAATTCTCAAAACTGCTATTTTTATGACAATTTTTAAAGAAATTTTTCTCAAAAATGGGCCACTGGAAATAAATAAAATCTTGCTGTACATCTTTAAACTATTCTATAAAGTTTCAACGAAATACTCCAAGCTGCATGAAAGTGCTTCAGTATTTTTCAAGCAATTTTCCAACAATGGGGCCAGAGGTATAAAAAAAATAAAAACCTTATTGGACATGTACTCACACCATATATCTAGCCCGCAAAGTTTCAATAAAATGGATACAAGTCTGATTTCATATTTTCATATCCTTAAACCAATATGGGGTAATAGGCTGGGGATTTTTCCAGTTTCCAAGTTATGACCCGGAGCAAGCATCCTACCCTAGAGGCATAAATCTGGGTCAGTAGTAGATATATTTATAACTGTGTAGGTGGGAGAAGGAGGTACACTACATTAATAACAAATGGAGAGATAGATGAAAGTACTTATAAATAGGATGACTAAAAAAACCTTTTCTTCAGAAAGTGCATGCTAAAAATGTGAGGAAATAAGATTTACACAAAGAAGTGAACACTGTCAGACTGTGTTTTCCATAAGACCTGACATGATATATTCACTGTGGATATGTGATCAACACAAGACCTTGATGAAAGCGTCTAATTTCCAGACTGTACCATTTATTAATAAGTAGCCAGAAGGTTATTATCCTAAAACTGCCTTGCTAGGCACTCAGCATTAAGAATAGTACTGGTTGACTTGGTGTCAGGATAATGTGACTGGGTGGGACATCATGCTACATGTCTGCGGCATGATGCCCCAGTGCTAGACATCACTATAAACTGCCACAGCAGACATCGTAGCGACATAACTGAAATTTTTTTAAAGCTACATTAAAAATCCAAATCACACACACACATTATCCTAAAAAAAAAAAGATAATTATACATGGTATCTGAAATCAATCTCCTGTGTGTATCAATTCTTTAAAATCAAATCAGTATAATGTAAGGGCTGTTCCAGTAAAACATATATCCCCCCCCCGGGGACGGCACTTCAAAAAAAACTTCTGTAGGAGGTTGTGTTTCAAACTATTCTGATTCTGACAGTGGAAGGTTGATTAGGAAAATCACTTCTGTTGTGAGTTGTGTTAACAAAATGAGAAATCGCTGGTGGGATTGTCAGAAAAAAAACAAAACGAATATATATTTAAAATAGCATCTAACCCCCTCCTAGCAGTCTAATGTGAATAAAACATTGGGTCAGAAAACACGTGAGTGCACCTAATTTGTATGAATTCGCGTACTTCTAAAACAGTGATACGCGTTCCGCAAATTACGTAAACATCGTGGATATAAAACATGCAATTTTTATTCAACTTTTAACTTTAAAAGTGCATTTCACGACGTAATTCGCGCTGCCAGTAGCAGTATCGCAGCGTTTGATCCCACGTCTAAATTCAGGAAGGCAAACATTAAAATAGCTGGATACTTCGGTTTGACATGAATGGCTGTTAAACTAAATTTGATTGGTTCACTGGGCCCTGGAACAAGCATTTTATGGTAGTTTTAGCCTTACTTTCATCATGGAAGTTTTATAAATGCATGTTTAAAATAAGGGCCACACAGGAAACCAAAATGGCTGAATCACAACAGAGTTTGTCGTCAGACGACGTTTTCAGTCGGCAAATACTAGCTGGTGATAGCTATGATAACAATGAATGTCATGTATATCAGTCTGTTAGACATTGGGAAAATGTCACTGGAAATACCAGTGTGTAATTTTGAGCCCAGATTTGATGTTGAGTGCGAGTCCGATGTACGTGTTGGATGGGCAGGATGCCGGTTAGCCCGGAACGCTGTATTATCACGGTACATATTGTTCTTATCGGTACATATTAAAACTGTTTTGCTATTGCTGCTTACTTATAATTTATTAAGTTTAAATGACTTTCCCTCTTTTTATTCCTTTAAAAACATTTTGTCAATCGAAGCTCGTAAATGTAAATAAAACTGCTTATGGTGGCTGACCCAGATTAACGTACCATGGAGGAACAACTCTATATTATCGTGGTATTCACCTAACTTACGTATGGTAGCACGCAGGTATTGTAATCAACATAAAATACAACTTACCTATGGGAACAAATGCCCACACTGGTACTGGCATAATAATTCCACGATAAACGAAAGGATCCAATGATAAAATCGAACACAAATGTAATTCAAGTGTAAATCCATGAATAACAACATTACAAATTAAAAGCAATTATTATTTAAATTTATAAGAATTTTAAATGTAATGTAGGCAAAAAATTCTAAATATATAATAACTATTATTAATATTATTACTGAAATTTTACCGATTTCAATAAAGTTTAACTGTTATTATATTCTCATTTACGTGCGAGAAGTATGATCATAAGCAACATTTTGTCAATTTTGGTCCATATTGGCTACCATGGAATCAAATTGTATGCTTAACCTTGTAAGGACATGTATGTCACCGTCAGTATATGACCGATAATCATCAAACATCAGATGATACACTGAATATATTTCGTAATCAAAACTAATGCAGGTATAGCAAGTTTGACTGGAGTTTTTTATATGATGATCAACGTAAATGCATACACTTTACAAAAAAGTGATGTTCATTCTTTTCCATTGTAAACTTATAAAAACTGTTGACATTTTAGAGGAAATTGTGCTGTAAGATATTTGCTTCCTTACTGGCTACAGCTTTACATCTGTAAACAACCACTAGACGGCACGTGTCCAAAATTATTTGAAAAATCCTGTTTGCCGCGATAATATAGAGCCCACGATAATACAGCATTGGAATATATATTTATTCAAGATACCCATGTCTGAACAAGCAGACTATGGGAATGTTGAACTTAAAACCCTAATACAGCATTATGGAAGAGAAAAAAATCTGGCATAAGAGGCAGCAAAGCACTGATTCAAGGAAGTGAATCTTTGGCAGAGTTCATGTTAGTGAAAACTTTTCTTTTTGGAACAGAGATATCAAAGAGAGAATACCCATGGGGCCATACCTGTGAGATGTTGAAAATTGCACAACCATAAAAAACATTAACTTGTTCAAATTAGTTATGCATAAGCATTTCAGACAGCAGGCAATGAAAGGGAGTTTCAGCACAGAATAATATTCGCACACAGAGGAGGAGGATCATATTAAATTCAGAAACAATCAACAGATTAATGCTCATAGTGAACATCAGAGAATCCCCATACAACATAATTAAGTGTGTGTAGATCTCTAGTCGGCAGAACCACTATGGCAACAAAAGAATAACAAGACTAACTTTCATATCATGTAAATGTATTACCAAATGAAGTACATGCTCTCTATGTGCAAAAATTGAATGACATTAAACATAAGGAACTGATTGAAGTGTAAACTCAAAGCAAGATGAATAAAATTTGTCCTGTTTGTGTTTGGTTATTCCTATGTATATTTTGAGGATGTTGATACTTTCTGCAGACCTTTTGGCACTTAGTTCCAAGCCATCATTTGGTATTTGTATTACAAATTGGATTACTATTATCTAGTACACAACATTTTGAAGCAGTGTCATTAACTAATGATGAAATTGATGAAAAAATACTTGATGTCATTCTGATATATGGATTCTTTACTACACTACTAATCTTTTCATCCCGATTCTTTTTTTTACCATCTCCTTTAGTTTTACTGGTACCAATACTTTTAATAAAATTGTAACTTCTATTTTCTTACAATCTAAATATCTGTGATCATGTATTATTGTCAAAAGGTAAAATGTGCTTAGTTTTATTGTTCATCTAAAAACAAAATTATATAGCAATAAAGATATACTTCTGTCATTAAACATGAAATCACATTTACATTTGAAGATCACATATTTTAGCATATGAAATCGTTTCTGAATTACTTCTTTTTCTTTATAACAACCTAAATTTGTTTTACTGACGTTTAAACCACTTTTTGCGAGTGGTCTGCTCTTTTTCACTTCTTTCAGTTACAATAATTATTTTCTCGAGCATTAAAATTTGTCTCTTTTTAGTTGGAGGTTCATCCATTGTCATTAAGGTTCTAGGTGTTAAAATTATTAGTGCTCAGTTGTAATATCGAACATAAAGATGGTTTTGACTGAGCTTCGGGAAAATATGAAAAATCTATACATGTGCATTGCATATCTAACAATTAATGAAATAAAAAGAAACAATTATCTCATCCAGAAACAGAACCATTTACTCAGAGACAAAAGTCAACGGCTTCATTCAAAGATGACATACTAGGATTAACTCTATAAGCTAAGTGTGTAACCCGGTTGCACCAACTTGAATAGACGACAGCTTTGTTATTGGGCTGTAATTACTTAACATGGGGAAGGGGGGGAACAACAAATATCACAAGTCTTGAACACTATCAACTGAATCCCACAAACGATTCTCTCTTGCTGGTTTAATAGACAATGACCTTATTCACCCCTGGCAATACGGATTAACTCTAAAGACAAACAATATATGCGACCACCACGTCAACTTTGGCACCATAATGGCAATTCGTGACATGTACATTAGCCTGGTTTACGGACTGTAGCATCCATCACTGGTAGCAACAATCCTTTTTTTTTTATTATTCCTTTTATGCTCGTTTTTGATCAGAACAATCGTTACTAATCAAGTGGTTATTGTAACAATTGATTACATATACGTCAGTGGTGTCCGTTCTCGCGATACAGTCATTCACATGGATGTTGGGTCCTGCAATTAAGGCCAGGAAGCGGGCTAAGCGCGGGAATAATCAGTCTGGTTCCCTGCTTTGTATGCTCCCTGCGTTGGTCACCCCTATACGAGTAGCGGAGAACAATGCAGGGAGCATAACAAGCAGGGAACCAGACTAGGAAATAATCTGCATATACTTTAGTCTGGTTTACGACAGAAACTATAAAACACTATAAGCATAGCTAAAATATTCACACATCGGTAGCCAGCTTATTTTTAAAAAAATTTTTTGTATTTATATAGAATGGTATGAGCGGTCGTTCTTACAGGGATTAAATAAAGGTCGGTGGAGTTTATCCTCATTTTTGCGATGCGGTCATTCATAGCAGTGTCGAAATGCATATTTTGCCAAGACATCGTGGTCACTGGTCACGTTCAGCAGGTGGTCGCTCATAACAGAGCGTTTATATAATAAAATCGATCCGTGCATTACGATTGTGGTCGGAAATGACAGGTGGTCGCTCATAGCAGAGGTTGCCCATGACAGTTCTTACGGTATCATTAATTCTGCATATTCCAATCAGTTTTTCCCAAATGGCATTAATTTCCTGATCTGATGTTGTTCGTTTCTTGTGCAATTTTTACACATCAAGAATTCTCAATATCATTAAAATACAATGTAATCTGCACCAAATTGAGTTGTTTGATAAGAAATTTATTTTTTAACCCCAAAATCACTGAAGCTGTGAGTTCTGGCATTAAAGTCTCACATTAAATAACATTTAAAGTTGCCATGATAGTAATTTAGGATGCAACTGTTCTAATTTCACCTTTGGTATATTCAGATCTTGAATGTGATGGAGGAACATGGCTCCAAAATAAACACATCAATTTTAGAACCTGTTCATTGACTATGAATCAAGTATATAATCTGAGTCCAACTGAATTGTTAGAAAAAGTTTAATTCTTTTGACAACATCGTAATTAGCTGTCAAATATGAAGTAAGCCTATGCTCTTTCTGCCATCCCAAGACCCCACCACAACCATGTGACCATGCCCAATGACATCACAGTAATAATCACTATACAACTAGAGATGACATCTCTTTGAGTATTTTGATTTCAGTAGAGCCTTAACAGAGTGGAACAGTAAGAAAGAGTGACAGATATTTAAGTGTTAGAGAGATATTTAACAATGGCTATTCCTCCCGCCACCACTTCCTCATTGGAGATCACACACACACAAAACTTAGATTAAATCCTGAAATCCTGGCAGCATCCCTGCAGGGGAGATAACTTGACAATTTTATTTGATTTTATTGGTCTCTGGTTATCCCATGGTATTTCTGTTACTAGAACATTATTTTACAGTGTGTTCAGTCAGCATGGTCGAGAAAAGCATACAACCATTGAGAGTTGTTGAAGGACTCACATTACTACATATATGAAAGAACGAGAACCATACTATAAATCAGTGAAGATAAAATAGAGTATACATGGTCGGACTGTCCCTGATTGGTTGATAATGAAAGTAAGATTTTAGTAAAAAGAATCTTTTGAGAGCTTGTCCTACTTGCAACTGAAAAAAGTCAGGGACATTGTTTTATAAACATAATTTCCGTCCCTTTACAGATCTGAGTTTGGAAGACTCGTCACTGAAATCAGCACCGGACTCTTTGGTGTAGTATTGAAAGCACACATTTCAAATTTGTGCAGATCCAGAAAATGGTGCAGCTGTTATGGTTTTCTATTCACAAAAGCTGTCGTCATAGATGTGTCTATACTGATACAAATTTGATCATGAGCACTCGAAATTTTAAGTTACTGAATTTTAATATCATGGTGTTTGCACAGGTTTACAATGAGAACTGAATTAGTACAGCGGTCTTGAACTCTTGAGTTTTGTGCAGAAACATGGAATCCAAGCAGAATACATCCAAAAATGTAAAGGTTTTCTATCTTGGATTTAGTCTTCCCATTGCATTTCACATTGATATGCATAGTCACAAACAATTAGTATAGTAGTAGGAAAAGTAAGTGACAAATTTAGATACATATCATAAACATGCGAAACAGTATGTGAGGGAACAAGATCATAGGAACAGGCTAGAATGGAGAAGTATAATAACAACAATAATGAGTAGAAGTGTGCCTCTTTTTTTATGTATGCAACATTATTTTCTCAGCTTCAGTAAGAAATTACATCAAAGGGAAGACAATAAAGGATGTACAGTTAACTAACCCACGTGAATTTCGCTACTCAGATCGATTTTAACCTTCTGGTTATAACTGTTCTGGTCTGCTTCTGTCTATTCTGGTGATTATGTCCACTGAATCAGTATGGTTGGAAAAGAATTTGGCAAATTTAAAGATTGAAAAATCTTTTGGCAGATTATGATTATACACTGTACTTCTGCCTGAGAGATGTGAATAATCTCATTTCTTGGTTTGCTGATTCTGGTTGTTGCTCAGTTCAAATGCATCATATTGAAAAACACTGATGCATTCTCATACTTTGTTACAAATATTTATTACAGATGCACATCTCCAGATATCGGTGAACATAGCTTGAATAAGTTATAACAGTTCTGGTTGGAACAATGGACACTGTTAGAGAAACTTTAAGTGAGCTAACATGTAAACGTTTTGGCAGCGTGTGATGCAGGATTGCTCAAGACTTCTCCATCTCATATGCTCACCATGAAAAATCCATTTGTACCAACTGATGATGACTTTTAGGTAATGGTCAGAAAGGCATAATTGACAATATTCCAAGGTCTACAAAAATTACTGGAGTCAAAATTTATAAACTCATATAGCTGTGGCAAAAATGATGGACTAGTACCTTTGCTGCTGTTGCCACAGTTGATTGGTTGATTTAGTTTGGTTTGGTTTGGTTTTTTGGGGGGGTTTTAACAGTATATTAGGTGGAGGAAGAACCCCGAAAGACCACCAACCCAAATTGGTTGATCTGACAAAAACTTACTCTGTGAGATGTGCAAGTGATCTGTAAAAGCAATCACCTTAGTACACTAGGGCACATGGAGCCTCTGTTGATTTGATGTTTATCTCTAATAGCCGAAGTCATTTAGACATGAGATCTCCAGTTTCAGTAGATCATTATGGCCTTTACACCATTTTCAGATCAAGAGAATCTATATATGGCAGCCAGTTTTACTGCTGAAGAAAATCCAAGTACTTTTGAGAAACCAAACACACTTATGTAGAACCACTGACCTTCCACAAGTAACTGGCAACATTCTCATTTACACATTGGAGGCAAATAATCACATGACAAGCATCTTGTACCACTCTGCCATGGAAGCCCCTCAGATCTGTATCACAAGACAAGCATCTTATACTCTGCCATGAAAGCCCCTCAGACCACAGGTATAAGTCTCATATGAAAGACAGAAGTGGGAGATAGAACCTGTGACAACTGGATTAAAAGTGCAGAAAGTTACTGTTAGGCCATCAGTGATGATGATGATGCTATTGACAATACAGTTAACTGCAATGACACTGATTTTACGAGTACTCTGGGAAAAAATGATTCCTTGACTTTCATCCATTTTTTAAAATCTAATTTATGATATAAAAATGTTTGACTTGCTCTATTTCTCTTTTTTAAACTTTATATCAGTCTTGCAACAAGGCATAAAAATAAGATGTTGGTAACTGAAATATGTGTTCTTACAAGAAATGATACAGTGTAAAAGTAGGCAGAAACAATGCGACATTGCTTTCACAGGTATTAATTATTTTTTCTGACAAATCATGTATTATAAGTTTACCAAAACATTTATTGAAAAAATAATAACAAGGGAATCATAGCATCCGACCACACATTTAAAGCAATACAAGATTTAACTATTATTCTAATCAAAAGCAGCATGCCTGAGAACAAAGAAAAATAGCAAAACATGGTGATCACTTTAGTAAACACAGTTTAGTAAGGATACAAATTCATGATTTCTGTATTAGAATAGAAATCCATGAGATAAAATTTATATTCATGGACATTAAATTAGTAGGTATTAAGGGACTGATCAATGACATCTACAAATAATAAGCCACCAAGAAAATTTGTGATTTCACAGTATCAGAGACATACATGGCTGACAGACAAACAAACAAAAGGACAAAAGATTGTTTATAATTAATGAATACAAATAAAAATATGCAGTAGATTATATGATCTATACGAATTCAGTAGATTACCTCCAGCCAGCTGTCATTTAAATCGCTTCTGTCCCCAACCCAATATTAAAATCGCTTCTACCACCCACTAACCCACAGCCAAAAATTATGTAAAAAAAATATGCTTCTGTAGGGGGCAGTGTTTTCTGATTAAAACATATCTGACGGTGGATCTTAATTTTTTTAATTGCTTCTGTTGTGGGTTGATTGAATTTGAAAGTGCCTTCCCCCCGGGGGGTATATGTTTACTGGAACAGCCCTAATAAAGAAGCATGTTTGACAAAACTGTTTTACATGCCATAGTATGTTTCATATGCTATGACTATACTCTATGATAATAATGTGAAAAAGCCATTTCCTAAATCATTTTTGTTTTCATGTATAACTTCTATGGCAATTTTATTTCTGAATTAGGCAAAAAGGGAAATAATTTTGGTGAAAATTCTGCGATATGTTCATAAATCTTTTAAGTGAGGGCTGCTCAATATATACAGTAGGTATCATTAATTAGTTGTAAAAGTGATGCACAAAAGAAATGAGTTCCGAGTGTGTGTGTGTGTGTGTATGTATATATATAGATATATATATATATATATATATATATATATATATATATATATATATATATATATATATATATATATATATAATGCAAACACACACAGTATTTTACGAGAAGGAAGATTTATTGAGAAGTTTTGAAATAGCATCATATGTAACAATCTGCTTGCAGTGTGAGAATATTTTACATTCACTATGGCATTGTTATGATTACTCAGTTAATCAGTTTGATTTTAATCATTAACTAATCAAAAATGTTTTTGAAAACGATGACAAATAATTAATCTTCCCTCTAAATTAAGCATCATTATACCATAAATTTTGTAACATGCCATTAAAAATTTTTTGGGCACTTTTGACCTAAAGCAAAACTGATGTGCAAAATATACATCAGTCAGTCAAGCTAAAAGAAAGAGCTTAAATTCTCAATTTTCACATTTTAGGAGGATGAATTACAGGCATGATGCATTTGTGTTGATGTTGCTGACTCAGACCCGAGTCCATCCTAATGTCTGGAGACTTGCCAAACTCCATCTTAAGGCTGCCAAGGTAAAACAAAGATTCAGATGGCAAAGGCAGGGTTAAAATTTATAGGGGACTTTTTTGTGTGCTACTTTTTGTTGACAAGAAATATCATATTCAAAAGTAAGCTTTGGTTCATTGAATTTTTGTATAATCAAAGTTTCCTTTGAATCTGTATCTACACCTGGCCTAAAGATGAAAAACAGGGTCAGTAATGTACTAGTCTTTGTATCTATACCCAGCCTAAAGGCTGATATTGGGTCCACTGAGGGTTTGTTCTATAAGATAAGGACATTTTGCCTGGTAAACATGTTTACATGACCTTTAGATATTGTTGACAAATTTGATGGGATCTGAGCTCAGGTCATTGGTTTCCACCTTTGGAAAAGCAGGTCACCTAATGTCTAATTGGTTGGTTGTTAAAGGATCTGACCTTGTTAACAAGATGGAATGACTGGAAATGAATATTTGACCCACATCCTAGCTCTGAAATTAATTGTCTCTTAACAGGAGTAACAGGATTTATTATTCCCATCTTAAACATCACTCTAAATAGAATCAGCATTAGTTGTGTTAAGTTATAATTTGAGAGGATTTATTTATTTCAATTATTCACCGGAATTACAAGGTGCTCATAAATTTCAGGAATTACTGTGAATTCATTAAGACATTTTGGATTATATCATTGTGATACATCAAGAGTGTATCATATCGCACTATTCCTGACTACTGGCATATCAGCACATTAGATTGAATATCATTCAAACCACCACTGGAATTCATGTGGAATACTCTATACTTCTGGACTTGTGATAGAACTTTTAGGACTATTTAGGATTTCATTCACCATAATGCAAGTTATTTTTAATTTTTCACTTTGTATTATAGGGAAATAATTTGTTGAATTTTACAAAACTTGTTGGTTTTCTTTATAGCTTGGCAATATTGCCATGTGATTTTGCTAGGTGTTATGTATGTAACATGGTTATACTGCCATATAATGTTGCAAGCAGTTATGTAACTTGGTGACATTGCTGTGTGATTTACTAGGTGCAACTGCAAAATATGATCTTTATTACTTCATGTTATGATGCCAATACATATGATGATTATATGATAATAACAGACTAATATCTACACATATTCATACAAATACATATTACCATAATGCAATAATACAAAACAAATATCTACACCTATGCATACGAACAGATGTGAAAATCATGTGATAAGACCAAATTATAATATCTATACACATACATACCAATACATGTGACTACGTGATAATACCAGACTAGTGATCTATACACAACATATACATACTGATCTGTGTGCGATGAAAGTACATTAACTAAATACATACCTTGCAGTCTGGATAGCAACTTCTTCCAGATACTGAAGTGTCCGTGTCTCTGGATCAGTCAAACCTGGACCTTGTCACAGAAAAAAAAATAAGTGGCTATCTTAATCTCCATTGTTATACAAGTTGGAAGGCTGTAAAATTAGCATTGAATTTCAACAAACAATAGCTCAGTTTCTGTGCATGAAAACTGTGCCAAACAGATAATGAAAAATTGCTGAATAATCTTTACTATCTTTGGAGCCTAATCAAGAGGTCTTTGAATCAATTCATTAATGTAACAAAAGTGTCCACTCTTAGTCTCCAATTAAACACATGGCAGCACCATGTAATGGTTGGATTCAAACAATACCATTTCTTAAGAGAACTTCCAAAACATTGTGACCTCACACAATGTACCTCTATGTTGTGCATTTAACTTTTTGTGCGTGACTGCAGATTCCATTTTTAGATAGAGCTATAAATAAGTTGTTGACAAGTTTTAAACTGATCTTATCTAATAAACCTATTTATGGTTTGGGGTAAGTTTCTGATTAGACCAGAATACCCAGTTTAATGAATCAGCTGTTTTCAATGGCAAGTTTAACTTGGCCAAAAGCTGACTTATCATCACTTAAGCATGGATCATGTGCATTTCCTCACTGTTGGACACTGTGCTGTACAGAAAGAGGACAGAGATTTATTTCTGTCTTTTATCTTGGCCCATTCCTTGTGGGATCTGCCCTAAATGTCTTTTTCCATCACTTCTATGACCATGTATGACAGAAAAATTCAATTTACACACACACACCACAGTGAACATAATGAACTCCTTTGTTAGACTGTTTTATATGTGGTCAAATATCTGTATAAATAATTAGAAACTTCTGTCTAGCATTAAACTTTTCAACTTCTTCCAATCTTCTTTTCACACAACGGTAGGCCAACATCTAAAAAAAATCAACTGCCAATTTGTCCATTCGATGCCTACAGACAGTTTACCAGTTTGCATGGGAACCATTGCATAAGCACTTCTCTGACAGTGATCAAATAATTTTTTTTTAGAAAAAGAAATTTCAGAAGCGGAATGAAAAGTTATGGCTTAATTTTTTTGTTGATTTGGCCATTTTCCATGGTCTTGCCTAAACAATCTGTAGCGAGTATTTTTTTGGCTTCATCCACACAAAATACGCAGAATCCGTAGGACAAACAGGTCTGCAATGTACTACAGAGTACAGTATATATGTGTTTGTTGCAGTAAGTATATACGCAACATGTACCTAATGGTTCAATGGTTCCGTCTACTAAGCCCATCTTTCTTGCCTTGTCAGCACGAATTGTCTTGCCAGTCAACATCATGTCTAGAGCCTCAGGGAGATCAATCTAAATAAAACACAAAAGTTTAGAGTGAGTAGAATACATACTAACCCATAATTTGGAGCATTATCCTAAATATCCATTATTTGAAAATATATTGAATACTGATGACATCATATACTTTAGAAGAAATCTATGATGCAATTAGGGATTACAGAGTAACAATAAAATTGCAAATTAAGAAGAATTTAGATTTTTGTTTGCTAGCTAGAACTTCAAGTACCTTTTAAACTTTATCAGTCATAATGCAATCTATTTGAAAAATTTAGTGTCCATATTAAATTGTGGGCAGTCAAGCCCTAATAGTTTGGTTGCCATGAAAACTGAAAACCAAAATCAAATGATTGGGGAATTAATGGTATAAGAATACAAAGTTTTTAGTTAAGGCAAACTGAAAATTGGCGTGTGGATCTTGAAGAACCACTGACTACAATTCAAGGGTAGGTGTCTGCGAGAAAATGAATCTGCAGAAAATGTCAGTAATATCTGTCAGACTATGGAAGCAATCTGAAGTAGATTCTTCCTTAGTCAATGATCACTTGACGTAGACCAGGCAAATGTTGCAGAGGAATGAGGCCAAAACTGTGATGGGAATGGGCAGAAAATTTCTGTCCAGGCCTTTAAGGCTGAGTCTTCATGCATCATAGTAAGATCTAATTATGACAAGGGAACTTTTAAGAGCCAGTCTTCATCATTTTGGGATTTAGGTAATGAAGCTGATGTCTCTTATGCTGCCTGCAAAGTGGTTGGAGAAGAATGTCGAGGATGGTGGCTTACTACACTTTTCAGCACTTCACGAGTTAGATCCTGTTATTTCCAAGCTGTTGCCAAGCAGAAGCTCTCTTTGAGTGGCAAAGTCTTTGAGGACAAGAGACATATCTTGGAAACAGGAGAACCAAGATGGACATCATACACCAAAAGTGTCAAGCGGCACTATGCAGGTTACATTGATCCATGAAAGTGCCTACATAAACTAGACACTGTCCACAGGAAGTGCCTAGCAATATATTTTAGATTAGACTGATCCATGAGAATGCATGTATAAACTGCACATTGTATGCACAAAGTGCCTAACAGAACTATGTGGGTAAGAATGATCCATAAGAATCCCTGTATAAACTGGACTTCATCCACAGGAAGTACCCAGCAGCAGTTGCACTGCTTTATTTCCGGTTTCTTGGGTACTGAGGCAATAAGCTGGGCATCAAAGAGGTGCCTACTGACACTATGTGAGTCATGGAAATGGACAAAGTTGATTCTTCTGGTGGCTGATACTGTATGATCGACTGTGATCAGAGTTATATGAACAAGTCAAGCTGTGAAGAAACAGGGCCATCTTGGTTAGCATAATGTAGTCCATTTCTGAAGGCTGGAAAGGGGCACAGGATTCTGATCCACACCGCCAGTCCATAATTCTGATGTGAGATGGTAACTACAGCTCTTGTTACTCTCTACCTTGTTCCCCAGTAAATCATATGGTTTTGAACCTTCTGTGCAAGCTGATGATGTCTTCTTCCCTCAATGTATACTTCTGCGCCTTCCCTTTAAGTACCTTGATATATATATTTAATTTGTATTGTTTGTTGGCTTTTCTCCATGATTATCTGTCATGTATATCCATATTTTTTACCTGAACTTTATCCAAAATCAAGTTAATGGTGTACCTGACCAGAGGCATTTATTTTGTAAACAACATAATACATTTCTCTATGAGTAGAGATTAAATATTCAGATCATTATTAACTGTAAACATGTTTACTTCAGTTTGAATGACACAATTTTGATTCTGACTTTTTCCCAGAAAATGGTAATTGTGAGCTAGGTCAAGTGGAGGGGTAAACAAACTTGTTTAGATAATGACAATTTATTCTTACACATTTAGAGCAGAATCAGTCTTACTATTGTGTTCAATTTTGAATTGGGTGGATTTATTCAAATTATTATACACTGGAATTACAAAGTGCTCAATAATATTCTTGGGCTAAAATGTCAATTTGGAATTATAGTGAATTTAAACAACGGCATTATGGATTATATTATTATGATACATCAAAATACTGTTAACACATTGTCACATTCCAGGCCAATGGCACAACAGCAAATTCAAGACGACAGACACATCAATTCAATATTCAAATTTATTTGAAATAAAACAGGAATGAGAAAATGTTACTTTTAGGAGAGGCCCAATGACCTTCCATACATGTAAAATTAGTGAAGTGTCATGTATATAACTATGATGTAGACGCTAAGAGAAGATAATATAGAAAACTTACCTCTATGTATCCGGACATAGTGGAAATTATACAATATATTACATGTGTTTTCTATACTACACACCAGACCTGCACTTATTAATATGATTATAGCAATGTGGGTGGATGCCATCAAGACCTGTGCAGGTATGTACCAAGGGTACCTAAGAGTGTGAAGACAGCAATGTGATAACAGTTAAGAGTCTGAAAGTTTGTCCCTGATGACAGAAAGAACAGAAAAGTTGGAAATTTATAGATGGAATATACTTTCCTTTGAAGATGAAACTCCTCCCACTTGCTTTAAGGTAGAAACTTTCAAACTTCTTGTGTAGATTTTGCGAGGCTTCACTGTATGTTGAGTGTGCTACACAGCACAAGTGGAAGTGGTAACTGGCAATTTCATGGAACTTGGCAAAAATCTCAGTATCAAGGAGAGATTACTCTATCAGCTAGGCAGGCAGATAACTTTTCATTTTTTAGCTAAAAAGTTTTAATCTAGGAGGGCTGGATTTGTGAGTCAGTAATAGTTCTCCAAAGGTATTACGATCGGGTAACATATTTGAATAAGAAATGGCCTCATTTATAATAATACAGGTGCCAGAATTTAGCACAACACATCATCCTCAAGCATTTCAGTGATATTTCTAACAAGTCAACAGAACTCTGGCACATATCATCTTTGTAGACAAAGACACAATGGATATAACTGATACTTTGAACTGTAGTCCATACTTTTGTGAAATATTCCATATAACCTATGGTGAAATTATAGCAGTAAACAGATCTGCACATTTTTAAGAAGGATAAGCTTAATAAAAATTTGGTATTTTAAAGGGATTATGATGAGAATTCAACTGCATGTGCAAACTATTTTTAGCACAAAACATGGTATACACTTGAAAACTGAAAGTGCTAATATAACTTTCTAGCTGCTGCATTATCATTCTTTAGGTAGCCAGACAGCAACTACGACAGTCATTTCACTTTCAGATGCCCATCTTTGGTCACAAATAACATACATGCCAACCCCCTGAGAGGTATAAGCGTAATTACTGCTATAATAAGTGGCAAAAAAGTGTAATTTGGGAGTAAAATGTGTAATCTATATATTACATACCAGAATTAGAAAGTGTATGAAAAGGATACATTTTTTATGACTAACCCGGTTCTGCAGCTGGTCCAAATACTTGTCACAAAGGGCAAAATCTATATAGATTAGGACCAGAATACAAACACAACTATACAAAACTTTATTTAAATTCAGCACTCACTTCTACTAATCTAAATGTTTAACTTTTGCTGAATGAATGCGAGCTGGAATTCTGCAATGATCATGGTCAGGTGATCAGAATTACTCATATATTCTTCTTTTAAAGTTTGTCAAATGGTGTGATTTGTCACTTTTTCTTATCTGACATGTTTGAAAAAAGCCATCTGCTCTTAACAATTTCCCTCATACAACATCCACAACCCACACTGTAAAGCATTTCACTTAACATCTGGTGCCATTTTCTTTAAAAAAATTGACTGGTTCACTAACTGATTAGCTCATCTATAAAATTGATCTGTTAGGCAAAGTTCACTTTTGAAGAAATCAATAAGTTTTTTTTATGCAGCAGTCACCATTTTAAGAATATTCTCAAATTTATATCATTGGAATTAAAGAGATGATATTAACTGCTTTGTTTTTTTTTACTTTTTTATGTAGCAGAAAGCATTCCACAGGCAAAGTCATGGAAACCGTAATTTGGTGAAAAAAGCATAATGATTATGCCAAAAGTGTAATGGTTGGCATGTATGCATTTTGCTTGTACCTTTGAGCACTACTAGCATATATTTTAATGGCAGAACTTAGTTTCATTTCTATTCAAGAAATAAACTGTCTTTAGACATGCTTGTTAGAAAGGGGACACAATTGTTTAAGTTCTAACCTGAAAGTTGAGGAAAAGCTTGATTCTTACAACTGACACTATTTAGAAGAAAAAATATAACAGAATTAGAACCTTCTTTGCCCTAAAGATTTCAATGAAATGCTTTACACACTGAGCATGAAAATTATAGTAAAATGGGATTTAAATGAAAAGAGTGTACAAAATTATTTTGGCCAATATATTCTTATCTTACCAGCCTTGGTAACCTCTGAGTGCCTCCAGCCCCTGGAAGCAGTCCCAGCATAACCTCGGGGGTTCCAAGTCCAGTCTTCTTGTCCTTCACTGCCAATCTATAATGGCATGCCAGGGCAACCTATAAAAAATTAATCAGTATATAATTAAATTCCTCTTAGCTGGTTTGATGAATGTGATTTCACAGCATCATCCAATTTAGAACAAAAATTTCAAATCCTATTTGAATATAGATTTTACTTTACCTATGCTCATTTCAGGCAATGTCATATGCAGAACTAAGGACAGCATTTTTTAAAATGCAAGTAACATAATCTATTTGAGATGTCACAACTGAGGACAAAAATGAAACCTCTATTCGGTCATTAAATCTAAACAATTAATTCATTTTCCCCATGTTAAACAATTATGCTACATAAGGTAGTACCTACTTATGAGCTCTGTTTGCCAACATCATTCATGATAAACAAAAGTGGGTGGTATTACATAAAAGGAGAAAGATATAGTTCTATAATTATACAAAATAATGAAGACTTTCTACTTGCATTAAAAAAATACAGCAAAAAATCCCAATTTTTTTATGCCAGTTGTTTTAGGCCAAAAATCACTAGTTTAAAAAACAGAGTTTGTGTTCTGGATTTTTGACCTTTTGGCCTTAGATCTAAAGCAAACAAGTCCTCACTGCACATGGACAGATGAACAGATGCAAAAAAGTAGGAATAGTTTGAGATTGGGACTAAATTGGGGCCATGGCATAAAAATTGGGTCCAATAAACAAACAAAGGTCAAACTTTCAACTTTCTGCATATGTTTTGTATATTTAATTTATTTATTTGTTTGTTTAATTTTTTTTAATATTTCATTACATGCTATTGTAAATGTAACATTGTATGCTGTACCTGACCCTGTCCAAAACTGAATTCATTTCTGCTTTACCTGACTATTTTTTAAAAATTTTTTATTTCATTTTATGTCAACAACTAAAAATAGCTTCACTATTCTCTATGTGTATGAACTTAATATCAGGATTTTTGTTCAGGTAAACAAGGAGTAAATATGTTTATTTGGGTCGAGTTTTTGGAATTTACTAAGTGAATTTTACAGGTTACTGTGTTTTAAGTAAACAAGGCTCATTAGATCATATTAGAAGGTTATTTTCCATTAGGTAATTTTTTTTTTTTTTTTTTAGAAAATGCTAACTGTGACCTGAGGTCAAGTAGAGAACTATACATATATTGTAACTGAGGATTTTATTATTCGTGCTTTAACATCTAGCACTTTCAAGTTGTATTATGTGGGGACCAGTTTGGGCTGAATTTTATTTTCTTCAAATTAATGAATTCAAGTGATTATTTTCTCTGGAAATACAAAAGTGTTCTGATAAAATTCTTGGATAAAAACATTCACTGGAATTTATACTGTGACTAAATGTAAACTATTGAGCTGTGACATTGACCCCAAAGTTATAACCTAACCCTCAATCTGGTACACAACACACCTTCTAACAATGGTAAGTATACCAAGTTTCATCGATTTATCTCAAATGGCTTCAAAGTTAATGAGTAGAAGCAAAAGTGTGATGGAAAAGGAAAATATGTGAAGATAGGACCATACTGTGGTACACGACACAACTTCTAATGATGATGTACGAGTATACAAATTGCATCACTTAATATAAAAATACTTTGAACTTATAGGGAAAGTGTGAAGGAATATATTCCTCATTTCTGTATTAAAGGTTAGGGATAAAAACACAAGAAAATCTGATTTGACCTGCAAGAGCAGAGAAATCATCTGAAAGTAAAAATAATGAAAAAGGTTGAGAATCAGCTGCGGGAAGAAGAAATTATCTTGCTCTCATGGAAAATTTTCTCAATTTTCATCAGCTGAATTCAAGTGACCTATAAGCACCCAATGTAGAATAAAGCAGGAATAAGAGTCAAGAAGAAGATGAAAAAAAAAAGAAAAAGCAAATTAGGATAGAATCAATGGATCATTACTAAAGCAACCCATGTCAACAAGGGGTCATTTATAGTATTACGACTCTAGGTCTTAAATTATTTAACACAGCCAACAATTTAAGTAAAACCAACAAGCAATTTATTTCTCACAATACAAAGTGAGGGGTCCATGCTCCCAAGTGGTCTAAAGTGGTTGCCTTCATGAATCACTACCATCTCACCTCAGTCCATGTGCGTTTGAGTCTCAGGTTTGGCCAACGTGGGAATATGAGAAAGCTTGCCAGTGGCTTCCAGTGTGTCAATGGTTCTTACCTGGGTTTTCCCCAGGTTCTTCCTCCATCAGTTATACTAACTGCCCATGGATAGCCCATCTTGTGCTGAGAAATGGTGTTAAACACAAAACAACAACAATACAAAGTGAAAATTCAAGAGACACTAATCCCAAATGTCCTGTCACAAGTCCCAAAATATAAAATGTTCCAAATGAATAACAATAGTCTTGAATGTCCTGATATAATACAATGATGCAATCCTGAATGTCTTTGAAGGGGTTCACAAAATTCCAAATTAATGTATTAATGCAAAAGTCAATGGAGCACTTTTAAATTAGTAATTCCAACAAATATTTTAAATAATTCCTCTTGATTTATCTCTGACAAACTGATCTAAAACAGATATGAAATATTTATTAAATCTATATTTATACATATTTTCACTTGATGTAGATGTGAATCACGTTCACTTGATGTAGCTGCAAATCGTTCCAATGGAAAATTCCACTCCAATTGTAAACAAAACTGGGCCCCGAATGTTGTGAACTCAAATGCTACATAAACTTTCTATTTACAACTTACAATCATGTACAAAAGTTAGCTCTGTAAATATTTTGTTTATAACATACAATCATGAATAAAAGTTAAGCACACAATAGAAATTTTATATATATATATATATATATATATATATATATATATATAATAATGATAATAATAATAGGACCAGGCTTAAGACCAATGAGTTTAGACCTGAATGAAAATAATTTCTTTCCAGGATGTTCTTTCTAGTGTGTTGATGATAATATTTTTTGTGGGAATTTAGAATGACTTTCAAGGAATTATATACAGATTAATTATTACAAGTAGGTCAATATTGCAAAGAAAATCTCTTTTCTACTCTTCTTTATTTCTGCATGTTGCAAGAAATGTATTCTGTGATGTTGATAATTTTATTGAGAGCAACTGTGCAAAATTTCAGCTAAATTTAAGGAATACAAACCAAAAAACATGAGTTCCTCAAAAGGACTCATGCTTTACTTCAGCAAATAGAATTTCCAGGAATTCAAGCTTTGATGATTTCTTCTGTTCACTTCTGAACATTTAAACCATCTCTTATAGTCTTCATCAATAACAGGATTTTCAGATAAGTTGCTGTGGTGTAAACTACTCGATATCAAATTGGCACCATTTTCATTTAGGACCAATCAAACATCATAACTCTTTTGGTGAAGATCCGATGTCAACATGGCCATCCATTTGAGGAAAGTAGTGACAGCAAGATTTTCAAGGCAGAAATATTGGCACTATTTTCATTTAGGACCAACAAAGTATCATATAAAGTCTGTTGGTGAAAACCCCATGTTGATATGACCATCCATTTGGAAGGAGTGGAGATAATAATTTCCAGATGGCCACCATGGTGGAGATATTGAAGGTTAGTTTGCATCAGTTTCACTTAGGGCAACTAGATACAATAAGAACTCTTCTGATGAAAACCCTATGTCAAAATGACTTTACATATAACAGAAGTGATAAGACGATTTCCAAATTGACCAACATAGTAGCCATATTATATGTCAGATCTGCACCATTTTAACTTAAGACCAACAAGTCACGTTTGCATGACTTTCGATTTTAAAGGAACAACAATAACAAGATTTTCAAGATGGCTGCCACAATGGCCATATCCAACGTCATGTTCAAACAATTTCCATTAAAGATTAACCAGAATTATAAGAAGTCTTCCCATGAAAGCACAATGTCAGTATGTCCAGTCACCAAGGAGAAGTAGCCATAGAAAGACTGGCAGCCATATTTGAGGTCAGATAGGTACCATTTTCATTTATGACCATCTAGACATGATATGAAGTCTTTCAATGAAATCAACATGCTGTTATGACCATCCATTCAACAGTAGTGAGAACTCTATTTTTAAGTGAGCCACTGTGGTGGCCATATTGGATGTTTGAGAGGCATCATTAGTGATTGTGTTATGACTATGGTCACCACTAAGTAACAAAAAGAAGAAAACCAAAAAATTTTGTATAAATTTAACAAAAACAAATAATATGATAATCAATTATAAAATGAAATTTAAGAGGAACCAACAATATTATGAATTAAATCCAAATTAATCCTAAAAAAGTTCTATAAATGTCCAAAAGAATCAAATGTTCCAATGAAGTCCAGATCCAGAACTTCTCTGAATAAATTCAAAATAGTCCAAAATTATTTTAGTCTAATAAGTACTTTGTAATTCTAACAAATAATCCAAACAAACATATTCTCTCAAATTATATGTAAACACAACATTAAACACATTTGCAGACTATACAAGAACATATGAAATAATCATCTGAAATAGGAATAAAATAATTGTTCAGTACTCTCCTTATATACATCTCCAAGAGTCTATTATGTCTATATGTCACAATATACCCCATGTGACAGACCTTACTACTCAATCTAATATTTCACAATACCTACTCATGTGACCTGTCTTAAATAACCCACCTGACTGACCCATCCAATGGGGAATAACTTAGTTCTTCTAAGAACCGCTTACCTCAATTGAAAATGACAAATTACTCAAAATATGTCAACAGGTTCAAAATGGCAGCCATCTTGAAAAGTTTGTAAAGTACATGTATTCTAGTACAGCTATACAAACTTAAGTTACAAACCCTGTGCAGTTCAATGGCTTGTTGCTTTCTCACAACCTGATGTAATTATTGGAATTTTTAAAAATTTCACGTGACAACGGCAATCATATCTCCTGCCATGAGAAATATTCAAATTGACATGTTATGTATATGTAATTAAATTGTTTGTTTGTTAGTTTTAAATTTTTTTATTTTTATTTTATTCCATTACATGTTATTGTAATGATAATTTTGTCTACTGATAAACAGCCAGTAGTTTGAAACACTGTATCTACTTTCTGACCTTGATTCAGAATCAGTGTCAGGTTTATAGTAAACAACTTTTTAAAAAAAATTTTTATTCATTCTAAGAGTAAGATTCATTTAATGAAATCAAGGCCATACCTGACAAATAACATTTGTTTCTTGTTACAAACTTTTGGTTTTCCCCGTGGGATGAAATTTTGACCCACATCTGGAAATCTGTTTTGCGTTTTGGATAGTCTTATAACTCATTGTTTTAAGAATAAATAGCCAGTTGTGCTTTAAGCCTTTGAAGCTCAAAGGTGTTTTGCTGTGACCAGTTTGAGTTGAATTTTTTATTTTTCGGAATTAGTAATTCATTTCTCTGGAAAACATATATATATAAGGGCTCCTTACAAAATTCTTGGACAAAGACATTTATTGAAAATTATTCGGAATTCCGAACTGGAATATTATTTTCTGTGTTTCAACAAGGAACTGTTGACACAGCAACACTCTGAAGGCTATCGAAGACGCCATCGCCTTCCATCTTGAATTTCTCTGGGATTCGAACTGTGATTCATTTAGGACTTTTCATTGACAGGACTTATTTTTTTAATTCTTGGATTAACTTTGGATTTGATTCATAAACTGTAAGTCCTTTTTCTCAATTTTACTTTGTTTATCTAAGGAAAAATTAATTTTGTTAAATTTTACAAAGCTTGTTGTCTTCACTCTTTTCTTGTTACTTTTGTATGAGTCTAGACATGTAACAGACACATGATGTTCAATAAACATAACTGTGTCTCTTCCTGCTTTTATTCATAAGTATCTGAATATTCCTATTTATTCTTCTGTACTGAAAATTAACACTATTTAAGATGCATATTTTCCCTTTCATCTTCACATGTATCACTGGCTGGATGGCATTTAAAAAAAAAAATCTGTAATCAACAGTTTGATCATGCAGGCCCTTCACATGAAAAGATATGTCCAGCTTAAAGCATCTGAGGTACTACTGTAAAGTTTGTCTAGTTGCCAGACTAACTCCACTAAGTCTAATATGAAGCCTGGGTCCAAATCGAACAAAAATGAGCCAATCATCAGGATAATACTGCAACAATCATATTTCCGCACTTTTTGCTTTTATTCCGTAAGTCCATATTTTAAGGGTCATTTTCATAAAACTTATGAGAAGTCTGTACAGATTATACCATGTGATTCAAAATAACTGTAATTCATTATTTGTACTGCCTTTTAAGGTTGCTAGAGTCAGTGAATTCAATGACCCAATGAACAATTGTACTTCTATCAACAAATTCAAGTAATGATGGTAAGTACATATTTTGCCAAACCATAAAATTGATAAGCATGAAAATAAATGATTTCAAAATGTTTGTCAGAATTTCTTTTTACAAAAACTTAATGGATGTAAGCAATAATACTCTTTAGCTTCTCACCTCCAAGCCACCCCCAAGGCATGATCCCATAATGGCAGCAACTACAGGCTTATGGCTTTTTTCTATCTGCTCAAAAACTTTCTGTCCTCCTCGAGATAAGTCTATTACCTCCTGTTTTGTCTTGCACTGTTCTATCATACTGCAAGTTCATTTTACAATGTCATTTAAAATACAATATCTTCTTCAAACTATACGTATATATGTATATATATATATATATATATATATATATATATATATATATATATATATACACACACACACACACACAAATCAATGAGAATATTATGAGAAATGTTAAATTTGAAATTATTTTAAATTAATTTTCAAAATTTAACATTCACAAAAGAGATAATCATAAAAATGCCCCCAAAATCCCATGCATATATATCATAGTCATGTGCAGCTCTGAACTTGGGAAATGGTTAGGTGCCTATTAATAACAACAAAAACCTCTGTCAATAGTAAATTAAAAAAATTAAAATCTAGCTATTGACTAAGTGTCACAAAATGCAGTACATTTAGTACACTAGCACACAGTAGTACTTTCTTGTTAGTGTCCTCTCAGGCTTGAACTTTTACACTTGTTTTATCCGGACACCAATGGGCACTTGCATCAACAATGGAAAAGTAACGGAATGAAATAAAATGAAGCAAACTGTATGCAGATTACAGCAGCAAAAGCTGTAAAATTATTAAAGTTGCAACGAACTTAATCAGTGCCTGCTATATATACAAATCTAATTACAGAATACAAACATCAAAAATGGAAAAATGGAATGGTTGGTAACCAAATCCATAATGGTGGAAAAAATATGCAATGTTACTGATGAAAAACTAAAAACACACTAAAAGCATATGTAGTTAAATAAAATATCACCAACTTGCAGACAGATGCTAATATTTTGACAGATTCCCAATGGATTATCAGAAGTATGTTGATATGACTGTACTGAGCAAAAGGTTAAAGTGAAGAAAAACTGGTGCACAGGTAGCCAGCAAGCACTAACAAAAGTAGGTAGTTATAACTGTATCTTGGAACAGTAAATTCTCATAAATACTATCTTAACAGTCTACATTGTATACAGGTAGGAAAGTTCAATCTGTTGGTCCTTCTAGGAGGACTGGATTCAGGAGTTAGAGGAAGACAATTCTTAACATTAACGTGATCTGGTTATGTATTTAAATGAGTGCTAGTGTGTTTTCCTAAATTCAAATCAAAACTCAACAGCAAGTTTATCATTTCTAAATGACTAAAGGACAATTCTGCTTCAAATAGTTTTTAAACTTCTATATAGGAGCTAGAAATGCATACAAAGAACATGAATGTCTCCACCACTTCTCTACTAGAATGTGAAGCAGAAAAGAGCAAAAGCAAAATATATGCAACATATTTATGCCAATGCAAATGAACATTCACAATGTATTAAAAAAGAACGGCCTAACCGAGAACAAATCATTTGAGCATGACGGTAGAGTACGCACACACCTGACATCAATAAAGTATGCCAAGTTTCAGTGTAATCCATTTAAAGCTATGTGACAAGCTGTGTGCAAAAGAATTATCATACAAATCAGTAAATTCTAGAAAATGCAACTGTGAGATTTATGCTAATTTCTAAAATACTGCACATTAAAATCTACCAAATGTGCAAAATATAGCCTTTATATGATTTTCAAGTTCTACACTTCAAAATAGAGTGAAGGGACTTGCCAATAAATTCTCACTTCTAGAAGAGAGAGAGAGAGAGAGAGAAAAAAGGGGTACATGTCTGTTAAAACATAGCAAAGTGTAAGGACAGAAAAATATGCAGATGTCCACTTTGTGTCAATAATGTCTGAAAAATGTTGTGACAATTCAAGAAAACTGCAGGACAAGATGCACACAGAAGAGTTATCAAATACAGAATATACATTTAGCACAAACCAAAACAGGCATAACTCTGAAAAAAATGCACTGAACATATGTACATGGCAAGATTGCAAAGTAAGAATCTAGTTTTAGACTAATCCTAATTTCAATGACTCACCCAATGTCTGCCCCAGCAATAAAACACCCTGGCTTCCCAGAAATGAGTACAATCCCTTTTATTTTATTATCTGCCTGTGCCTCTTTGATCACTTCCTCAAATTCACTCTGCACTGCACGAGAGAGGGTGTTGACCTGAAATTTAAAAGCAGGAAACACACAAGAAACAAGCGGAACTTCAATGGCATGCCATCGCAAAATACAAATTTTCTGAGTATGGTGTCTGTTTCAGATTGAAAGGAGTCTGAAAGTGTCTTTGCTAGATCATCATTGCAAATCCCCGAATCTTCTTCCACCACCAACCACAAGCCTCACTCATCTTATGCAACCCATAAGCAGTTACTTAAGAGTCAGAACCCAAAATTCACCACATACGATGTGCCTTCTTGCTATAACTTCACAAAGTTTGGTAAAACTAGAAATGTGCTGGTAGGATGATATCTCACCACAGTACCTAAAATTAATCTAGATTCAGGTTCAGGGGCACTACTGTTGTGAAGTGGGTAGGGTGGAGGAAATAGAAAAATAAAACCCATAAAAATGTCACTCTTTATACCACTGATGTAGTGCCATGACAAATTCTAAATTTCTCCCTTTCACACTGTACAAGTTTTCAAAGATAACATTTATTCCAGCTAGAGTACTAAGAATGACCTTTGACTTAACACCAATGATGACAAACATTTGTTTTATCCACATTTTTTAGAACCCTTTTAACCTCCCCAACCTCAAGACCTCTGGGACAAAAAAAAGGTGCTACAACACACATGATATGTCTTGAGTTATTTAAAAATTGTACCAAATGAGAAATTAATTGCCAAAAATTAAGCCAGATATGCATTTATGACATTATAACCATGTTTAGAGGGCCTGAAATGTGGGTGGGATTAGGGGGAGACTGAGATTGCAATAAAATAAAACTTACTGCCAACCTACATCCCATTGGGAAGTCACTTAATGAGTTTGAAGCCAGATTAAGCTTGCACCTGAAACAGTGCATAGTCCCGAAAATGATTTTAGAAATTATTCTACCTAAACAGATAAGTTCAACAGTTTACTACCTGACCATAGCTGGTTTTACCTTTGAATCAGGTGAATTAAAGCGTACAACAACCACATCTCCCTTTACATCATAATTAACGTGAGTCCTTCCTGTAAAGAAAAAGGAAATTTTGTCATATATTATGTATCTCCGAAAATACTTATCCTATCACATAATGTTAAGAATGACTTTCTCCCACCTCTGGAATCCAGCCTTAGTGCAAATGTGAAAAAGTCTTTCAATCTTTATCACATGTAGACAAAGGGAAGCAATTCTTACAAATCAACTCCCCTCAACCTGTGGTGACCCGTAACCAGGATGTACCCCCAGTTTAAATTTGAGTGATCAATGAGGCAGGATGTTCTCATTGTGGGAAAGGGTGGGAGGGCTTAATAGTGATGTTATCACGCAAGTATTTTCAGAAGGAAAGAAACATAATTTACTACAACATTTCCATTCTCTGTCAAACATATTACCCAATCACTTTACAAGTTAGGAGAATGAGTAAGGAAATGCTGGACATCCAACCTCTACCTGGATCACCCTGTAGAAGCATAATGAATACTAGAAAGATGCAATTTTCTTAATGCTATTTGGCAGAACTGAAATTATGTGATCCTGAATGTGAGAGGAAGGATTCTGTGTGTTTCCACTTCGGGGAATCATTTTACAAATTGAATCCAGTGAATGCCGATTTGTGGGGCTTGGTGACAGTCTGGGCAGCAATCAGAGGCACAATGAGACTCAATTTTGTTCTTGGCAAGGTCATTTCACACAAGAAACTGAAGAAAGTAAACTGGATGTGACAGCCAACTGTCTCCACTATGTCTTTTACTTAAGACTTTACATTCTAAGGCCAGGCTTGGCTATAAATGTTTTGTATTTCATGAGCTGAGATTTCACAAGTCATACCTGGTCCTGTGAGAGGCCAGAGTATACAGACTTAATAACTCCCTTTAATCATGTGGCCAGTGTCTGTCAGATTATATCTTGCTCTCCTGCCTTGAATGGTAGGAAAAGCCTCTGGTGTCTGCCTGGGTGTTGTCCACGTGTTTCTGGTAGAGTCTGAAATGCAACTTCCTCTCTCCCTCTCCCTCACAATTGATTGACTGAAAGGAGCTAACTGTTAAATTTTGGTTGCCAGTGGATGGCAATCTGTTCTTGGCAATGAAACTAGGCTACATCATTTGAACAAATTAAGTGTTGGAACAAAACTGTAGCAGATTTGGCTTTGCAATGAAACCAGGCTACATCATTTGAACAAATTAAGTGTTGGAACAAAACTAGCAGATTTAGACCCATGGACAGGGCATGCAGCTTTGCTCATGCCTGAAATCACGAAGAAGGTCTGATATGATAGCTGCTTTAGTGGAGTAGTAGACAGGGGCTTCACATCATGAAGAAGGTCTGATATGATAGCTGCTTTAGTGGAGTAGTAGACAGGGGCTTCACATGGACAAAACTGCACCACATCAAGACTCGAGAGGTTCAACTCTGGGAACAAGATCTAAATTGATGAACAAATAAACAATGTCCTTGTTGTGACCAATATCATCTCTTCCATGATGTTTGGTTTGTTTTTGTTTAAATGCCATTTTTCAGAAAATGAGAGACTACAGCTCAGAACACTGTATTATCGCAGTACTTAAATGTTCTTATTGGTACATATTAAAACTGTTTTGCTATTGCTGCTTACTTATAATTTGTAAAGTTTCAATGACTTTCTCTCTTTCTATTCCTACAAAAAAATCTTTGTCAATCAAAGCGAGTAAATGTAAATAAAACAGCATACGGTGGCTGACACAGATTAACATACCATGGGGGAACAACTCAATATTATCGCAGTATTTCCCGAATTTACATATGGTAGCACACAGGTATTATAATAAATATAAATTGCAACTTACCTATGAGAAAGAATGTCCATGCTTGTACTGGCAGAATATTTCCACAATAAACGAAAGGATCCAATGATCAAATCGAACACACAAATGTAATTAAAGTGGAAATCCATGAATAACAACATTACAAATTAAAAACAATTATCATTTAACTTTACATGAATTTTAAATGCAATATGGGCAAAGAAAAATAAATATATTAAAAAAAACAACTATTAGTAATATTATTATTACAATTATTATTGAAATATTACAGATTTCAAGAAAGTTTAGCTGTTATTGTATTTGTAATTTACGTACCAGAAGTATGATCATAAGCAACATTTTGTCAATTTTGGTTTATATTGGCTACCATGGAATAAAATTCCAAGCTTAACCTTGTAAGGACATGTATGTCACCATCGGTATATGATCTACAATCATCAAACATCAGATGATACACTGAATATATTTCGTAATCAAAGCCAATGCAGCGATAGCAAGGTCGACTGGAGTTTTGTATATGATGATCAACATTATTGCAAGCACTTTACAAACAAGTGATGTTCATTCTTTTTCATTGTGAACTTATAAAAAATGTTGACATTTGAGAGGAAATTGAGCTATAAAATATTTGCATCCTTCCTGGCTGCAGCTTTACATCTGTAAAACAACCGCAAGACGGCACTTGTCTAAAATTAATCGGAAAATCCTGTTTGCCATGACAATATAGACCCCGCGATAATACAGAAATGGAGTATACATGGCAGCCAGCATGACTGGTGGAGGAAGAACCTGGGAAGACCCCAGGAAAAATCATTGACCCACAGGAAACTACTGGCAAGCTTTCTCACACACTCATAATGGTCAAGCCAATATTTGAACTCATGAGAACAGAGTGAGATGAGTGAGAAATCTGTATTGGCAAGTGCCTTTGACCACTCAGACATCCATGACACCCTCTTCCATGATATCCAGAAGTATCAAAAAACTTGGATTCTTATAGGTACTAGATTCTTTTCTTCAAAGAGAACAAAGTTAACCAGTTGGGAATGGAGCTGACATACTTCATATGTATTACAACAGTCATTCAAAGCTCACCATCTTCCTTTTATGTTTTCCGAAAGGATGGCCATCTGGGTGTCAAGACCCTCTCTACAATTTAAGTGCTGAACTTCTTTCCATGCAAGACATTCCAGACAAGAGCCATACAAAAAGGATATCTCTGGAAACATGAATTCTGGTGACCACAGCTTTTTGGGAAAGTCTGTCTTCAGACTGAAATGATCACTGATCCAGGTTTTGTTTTATCTGGGAAGGACAATCAAAACTAATTTGCAGTCAGTGCCCTTCATTTTTTGTATTATTTTCTGAATCAAAACTGATGGAGGGAAGATGCAGGCCCAGATTCCATCCCAGCTAATTGAAAAGGTCTACAGCCCATGCATTTGGGTCTGGGAACAATGAGACAGTGGGCATTTTCTTGTTCCACTTTTTGTTGTGAACAGAACTAACATCAGCTTTCAACTTTTATCTGACCTTGGAACACTAACGAAAGTATTTTCATATCATAATGCAAATGGTCTGGTGATTTTGTTTTCCCTTCTTTCAGGAGGCAAGTCACTATGACCGAGTTGTCTGACTTTATCAAAACCTGTCTTTATTCGAATGTGATTCTGTGAGGCATGGGAAGCATTGAGAATAACCTTAATTTTGAAAAGGTTTATATAAAAAGCTATTACTTGTTATGTCCATCACAAAGTGCAGTAGCATGTGGGCCTCCCAACATAACTGGTGTCTAAACAAATTGTGAACACTTGTTGTGGGACTTCTGACAGTATTCCCACTGCAATCCATATGGCACCATTAAGACAGAAATGTTTGATTTCTGGAACCATTATGACAGGAAGTGAGATCAATACATGTATCTGGTGATCTAAAGGACTTAAATTGGGCAACAATGAGACAGGAGAGTCAATGCTGAGGGTGCACATAAAGGCAGCCATAGCTGAATAGGTACAGAAGTTGAACTCCATTGCTATAATGAACATTTCTGAAGACATCTTCTTGGACACTTGAACATTACTGTCAAAGAGTTTGGGCAGAAAACAACCTGACTGATATGGGTTAGAACATCCATAGCTAAATGAATGAGATATTGGGAAGAAACAATGTCTGACTTCCTCACAATGACTATCCACCTTAAACTGTAAATGAGGTAAAGAATTGTTCATGTCACAGAACAAAATAAATTTAACAAATGTTTCTGCAGAATGTCATTCATGTATGCTGCTGTCATCTTGGTTGCCCTGAAGTGTGCTATTTGTGACAACATCCTGGCGAAGGCCCAAGCTGAGATCAAGGCTGAGCTGGAGTGCATGGAAATAATACACTACTCTGTGGTAGGTGAAGTGATCATATTTGCCTTGTTACATGAATAAGAATATGGAAATATGCATCACACAAGATTAGACAGACAAATGGACAGACCTGCCATTTAAGAATTCATTTCTGAGGCCAGAGAGTTGCCAGAGGGAGGTAGAAGCAGCAACTCAATGCCTTTTGGTGGGAGGATTTGAGGAGGAAAGAACTTGTTTCCTCTCTCCTCCTCCAAGCATGCTTATGATAAGTTGGTGGGTAAGACTGCCAATTGCTTGCTTGGCATTTAAAAGTTTGCCATGGCTGGGGCTTGCTCCTGTAATTTCTCAGGGACACTTGACGAGGACATGCTGAGAAAGATGTCTGAGTAGAAAGCAAACAGGATTAACTCCTGCACTAACTGTTTTCTAACTTCCTTAATTCATCTCCCAAGTCTGCAGGAGAGCCAAAGGAAGCAAGTGCAGGGCCAATGTGTGATCATCTTTAATGAAGAAAACAGCAGAAAAGTGTCCCTTCTGATGAGGTCAAAAGTGCTAGAGTCCATTAAGGCATTAACCACTGTGTGATGAGCTGCACTATTTTGGCACTGGCAATCTAGCTAACAGCATCCCAAGAGTGGTAATTTCTAGCCTTCTCTGCTAATAGGCATATTACCATGAAAACCAACTCTAGGAGGAAGAAAGTGGTACTCACATTCCTGTCCAACTCTGATGTGTCATTGAACACTTGTCTGTCCATTTTACAGTACAGTAGAGCAGACATGCTCATGTCTGAGAAGTCTTTGTTAAGGCTAGGTAATTCAGCATGGTACATTTTGATATGAGACCTACACCAATGCAGTGAGAGGGTGGCAGGAAGTTAACTGGCAGAGATGAACACCTTACTATTATCAGGCTCAGGAAACTTATCAGAAAGACAAGTAATTTCTCCGATCTTTAAAAATGGCAGTAAGATTCTGAAGGATAAATGCTTTTCATCACTGCCCTCATCAAAAGACATAACATTATAGGCCATATTTACTGCCAGAGTGCATTCTGGTGATAGTAAGATTCTTGAACTCTCCTCAATATCGTGTTTAAATCTAAACTGTGTCCATTCCATTATTGGATCATTATTTTTTGGCAACTCCAAACCTGAATGTTCCTTGACTGGAATATAATCCTCCTGTCTCTGATTAAATATCTGCCATCCTTTGGAGGAGTTGAGATAAAAAGGATAAACAGACTTAAGATTATTTTGGCAGAATAACTTGAGAAAGTATTTTGACTTTTAAAATGGTCTTCTTTTAATTGGGGCCCCAAGTGGCCGAGTGGTCTAAAGCGCTATCCGTTACGGATCACTGCCATCTCACCTCTGTCTGCATGGGTTCGAGTCTCGGATTCGGCCTATGTGGGTATGTGAGAAAGCTTGCCAGTAGTTTCTCGAGGGTCGGTGGTTCTTTCCGAGTTTTTTCCGGGGTTCTTCCTCCACCATTAATACTGGCCGCCATGTATAGCCTATCGTGTGCTGAAAAATGGCGTTAAACCCTACAACAACAACAACAACAACAACTTCTTTTAATTTCTATTGCAGTGTTCAAGATATTTCAAGTTAAAGTTTAATGAATAATAATCCCGCTGTCCCTTGCTCCTGCTCACACTAGTGTAATGAAACATCAAAAGTTTAAACAGCAACTGACTGAATGAAGACACTTCAGACGCTAATGAACATAAACATTGTTGATCCAATGAGTAAGGACATTGTGAATGAAGTTAGACAATGGCTCACCTCAGGACCTGGAAGAAAACATTGCTTTATGTGAAAGTTTTTGAGCTTCAAATAAACAAGAAGCCAATTTAATATGACTTTGTTTTTATCTTTTCATATTTGAAGTGCAGCAGTTGCAATATGTGTGACAAATAATATTTTGGGCACATGGGCACATGGAAATTGGAGTCAGGGCTTCTGGAATTTGAGTCAGGGCTTATGATTTTATTCAAAGTCACCAGCCCTGGGCCTGTGTCTAAATTTTTTTTCCTTCAAGTACTGATAGGAGAATGTACCTCTATGTTATTCAAGTGAAAGTCACTTCAGAGAAGTAATTGTACCTTAGCACAATCATGATCAAAATTTATTTAAATATCATAATCGCTGTGTGAGTGTTTCATACATCATTTTCCCACTAAGTCTTGCAGGCATTCATAATGTAGAAAAAAAAAATGATCTTCATTAAACAGATTTATTAATTAAAACTGAATGCTCTCCAAACTATAAAGTCCTTAGAGAGAGGCAGTCATATGAACAACAAAGAAATAACAGCCACAATTGTTTCAGTTTATTCACTTTATCTAATAATATCATGTTCCAATTTGTTCATGGCCTGTTTCTTCTCTTTAGCTTTCTGATTGATAAAACAATACAATTTACCCATTTTCTTCTGCGTCTGGTGCAAGTTTGTCTGCAGAGGTCTTCAATTCAATTCACTTTGAAATTTTCTCCTTTTATTCCTTAGATTTGCAAGATCCACTGCCTTGTTCTTCTGTGCCTTATTGCTGCTTGCAGGTTCTTTGCTCTTTTCTCCTAGATAATTCTGGTATTTCCGTCATGCTACTGAGGCAGACAGCATGAATTCCTTTGGATTTTCTTTTGCCTTTTCCATGACTGGAAAGGGCTAGCTCTCTAATTATAGCTACTTCAAAGCTATTCTTACAAACAGAACCAAATGCTTCATGTTCATTTCCACCAGGATATTTTTTTTTATACCACAATATGAAGTCTGACTTTTTAAGCCATTTAGCTTGATTAGGGCACTTTCCAGGCATTGCTTGAGTGACAGAAGCCAAAAAAGTTTAACAAAGCATCAAATTACATATCTATGGATCAATTCTGCACAGCTAATAATGTTCCAGCAACTTTAAAGACAGGGATAAAATCTTCACAGAAAAAGGCCATTGGAAGATGAACAGAACATGCATGCACGATCCTACAAATGTTCAAGAGTTACTTCCCTTTAGTCACTTTGTGAGAAGACAGATGGTAGGTGCCATCATAACAATCAATAAACTCTGATATTTTAAATAAATTTTTTTAACTGGAATGAAAATAAAACATGTTGAAGAAAAACTTAACTCCCATTTCCACCAAATTCAGAAACTGTCACAGACCTTTCAACAAAAAGTCATTTTTCATGAACTTTCATGAACATGAAATGGCCACCTAAAATTTCACAAATATTTATGGTCTGTGTGAACCCTGGCTGTATCATCATCACACACTGCCAGAGATGCTCCAGTATGGAACACCAATAGAGCCAGTCTTGAAGAAAACCAGACTGAATGTGGTATGTTTCTATGATGCCAATCTTGCATAATTGACTAGGTCAGCAAAGATGGCTGGATTGGCAGGATGGCTGGCCAACTGGCTAGTATGGACAGCATGTTCTGTGTACGACATCACTGCAAATGGTACAAGTCAGCAATGTATCATTCTCCTGTCTTGGTTACCGGTTTAATTAGCAGCTCATCTCAGATAGCTGGATTGGTCAGTCATCAGCCAGGATGGCATATACTGTATGGTCCCAAATAGATTCTAATAGCAAGTCTTTACAATCATAACATAGTCTTCATCATGGCAGTTGGTTTGGTTATTTTAACTGGTGGAAGGGGAGGCACCTCCACAAGCCCAATATAGCTAGTTAGTGATTCTAAGCTAGGGTGAATACTAGCAAAGACCCTAATTTCTGATGCTTTTACCCTTATGGGTCAGGTGCAATATCATGTCTCCCTCAAGAGGAGGTATATGATTTGACCACATTTTAAAAGGAAATATTCCAGTTTTTGTAATATGCATACCCCCATAACATCCATGCTTTTTGGGAATGATGTGGCCAAGGAAGTTAAAAGATGTGACACTGGGTTTGCATTTGCATAAGAAAATTTTGCCCAAATTTACAGTGGTTTCAATAGTGGCCGTGGTGCTAGAGGCAGTGGACCCATACGAGGTCCAGATTTCAATCAGAGGGCAAGATTTAGATCTCAACCTTATAGTGCTCAAAATACATACAGGTATCAATACCAAAATTCCAAATGAGGAAGGAGACCTGCCTATACTAGTCCCCCAAACGAGCCACAAATTAAATTTTATAGAGGTAAGTTCTGTGGGAAAACTTAAACACTGAATTGCTATATGGAATGATTTTATTCGTGATCTGTGGATTTTGAAACAGTTTCGGGGTACAAAATAGAGTTTGATTCCATGCCTTTCCAGTCCTTTTTTCCAAAAGAAATTCCCCATTCGGATGAGCAGAGAACCATTATATCCAATGAAATCACTGAACTTCTACAGAAAGGAGCTATAGTTCCATCCAAATGAGTAATCAATTTCTTTTGAACCATTTTATTGTTCCAAAATCTAATGGAAAATTTCGTCCAGTTATTAACCTGAAACAGCTGAATAAATTTGTTCATTATGAAAATTTTAAGCAAGAAACATTTCAAATTGTTTTAGATCTCATCCAGAAAAATGATTTCTTTACTTCTATCGATCTAAAGGATGCTTGTTTTAGTACTTAAATGGTGGTATCTAAATACTGCAGATAGGAACGGAAAATCTATCAGACAAGACAAGACTGCTTTTACTATTCAAACTGATGTATCACTCTCAGGGTGGGGAGCTTATGGACTTGATTCAAACAGATCAATCTCTGGTAGAGGGGAAAAGAGTGAGACCATTGTTTCCATAAATTACCTAGAGTTGTTAGTAACTTCTTATGCCTTAAAACTTAAAAGCTTTTCATTCAGATCACAAAAATGTTCATACTGAGATTCAGCCTGACAACATATGTGCTATCTCATATATTAATAATATGGGTGGAATGGTATCGATTCAATTGGATCAGCTAGTCAGACAGATTTGGGAATGGTGCTTGGAAAGGGAAATATTTATATCTGCAGTCCATATTGCTGGCAAACATAATATACAGGCAGATTTTATGTCCAGGAACCTTTCTGACTCCACTGAATGGATGCTAAAGAAAGAAATTTTTCAAAGATTGTGTGCACATACTTTTGTTCCTGACATAGATCTTTTTGCATCTAGATTAAACTGTCAGTTAAAGAAGTTCATCTCACGGTTTCCAGAACCAGGTGCTTTTAAAATTGATGCCTTTTCTTTCTCCTGGCATGATTTAATCTCATACATTTTTCCCCCTTTTAATCTTGTTGGGAAAATATTGAATGAAATTATTGCTGATAATGATAGCAAAGCACTCTTAACTGTACCACATTGGACATCACAACCCTGGTTTCCTTTACTAGTGTCATGTTTAATTTCTCTTCCAGTTAGACTTCCAAGGCACAAAAATATACTGACTCTTCCACACAATGGTCAAACTCATCCTCTTGGGAAGACCCTATCTTTAATTGCAGTGACTGTATCAGGAGATTGCTCCAACACCAAGGACTTCCAACAACAGCTGTGGACATCATTAACAATTCATGGAGACCAGGAACAACTAAATGATATAATTTGGCATGGAAAAAAGGGAATTTTTGGTGTAAGATCAGGAAAATTAATCCCTTTTGTGACTCTGAGGTAACAGTTATTTCATACTTAGATTCTTTGGTAACTGAAAGCAAGTCTTATCAATACTCACAAGGCAATGTTACTTACTACTTTAAGAATGTTTGATAATGCGTGGTGCTTCAACCCTTTGTTGATTAATAGATACTTGAAAGGACTGTTTAACAAAAGTCCACCAAAACCAAAATATATTGACACTTGGGATGTAAACCTAGTCTTAAAATACCTGTGTATCCCTTTTCCTTTGGAAACTATATCTTTAAGTTTATTAACAATGAAGCTGGTTGCTCTTATTGCTTTATTTACAGCTCAAAGAGCACAAACTCTAAAATCTTTGAATTTATATAACATGACTTGTATGGTAGATAAAACTCTATTCAGTTTTTTGTATTTGTTGAAAACTTCAAGACAAGGTAAGAATTTCCAGTTAGAACTACTACATTATAAGCATGAGAAGCTTTGTGCTATGCATACTTTGTTGCATTATCTTGACAGGAAGAAAAATCTTCGGAAATCTACTCAAGTTCTGGTATCTTATTGTCCCTATAGAGCTGTGACATCTAGTACTATTGCAAGATGGTTAAAAATGGTTTCAGAACAATCAGGAATTGATATGTCTAAATTCAAAGCTCATTCTTACAGAACTGCTGCAGCATCAGCTGCATTCAGACAAGGCTGTTCCTTGCACAATACACCAATCCCTCAATAACTCGCGCACAACAGGGTCCACAAATATAGACCGCGCTATAAGCGAGGGCGCGTGTTACTGAGGGACCTCCAAAAATTGAAAAAAAATCGCTTGTACATCGAGAAAACAGCAGGGGGGTGTGTGTCGGGGTTAGGGAAACTTTGCTGTTTAATGACTGAATCCTCATTTTACATTCACGTCGATAATAATTTTTAATAATGCACTTTTTCTAATGAAGTTGTTTGTTATTCTGTTTAAATAAAATTTATTTTCAAAATGTCCAACATGTGAAAGATCGTTCCAACTGGTTTCAACAACCATTACGTTTACACGAAAACATGTGTGTATTACGTCACTGCTTTTTGTTTTCTTGATGAGTCTGGTTCCCGGAGTGGTATAGCATTGTATCCTATAAACTGGGAGTAAAAAGAGCAGGGAACTAGACTAACTGTTGATACACCACCAAACAAGATTCCTTTTGTTCAAAAAACAAGCGAAATTTTCGTGAGACAATCATCTACGTCGAATCTCAATTTTTGTGCTGTTCAACTAGTACAGTATTGATATAGTGATTTCATTGGAAGTAATAATGAAATTTTTTATCATTCTTGCGGATATCTCAAAGTGCCAGTTCAAGAATTCTCTGAAACTCGCTTTCCCACAATGGTCTGTATCTGTGAAACCAAGCTCTTTATTTTACAAAGTATAGTATTCTTTTCGCTTGGTTGCTGTGCTATGTTTGATCACAGTTACCAATGAGTCGGTTAATTTAAGGTAGTTTATGTTACATACACAATAACATTTATAACAGCGTTCATTTGATCAAGTGAAGTGAGTTCACCTGACAAACGACTGGGGCAGCTAGATTTTAAGTTTGTAGGATTTTCATGCCTTTTAACTTTTCTTTTATTTCACCTCCATTATTTGATTCAAAAGACATAATTAACGTGATAATACAAAGGAGGCCAGCTTTTAATTCAGTGCAACAATGCAACAAGTACTTCTGCTAGTCAGTTATCAAAAGCACGGTCGGCACCTAAATAGGTTCTCAGAGAAATGTTCGCGGACATAGCTGTTATGGTAGATTGACACATTTTATGTTTAATTACAAGAGGACACATTGCATTTATGATGATTACACTTAAAAGGAACTAGAAGATAGAACTAGAACACAAATTTTAATTGATAAAAAAATTATTTAATCTGTATTTATTTATTAAAGTACTGCCTCCACTCGGCTTAAGTGACATTTTCATTGATCGAAATTTCCTTACATATCGTTAATTGCAGTGTGCTAGGAATGTTACTTGGAAAGAAAATGTTAAAAAATTGTATGACTTATTTTTAAATTTGGTATTTGATAATGTTATTTAAAATTTCCAGGTCCTATCTACCGTTTTCGACGATAAAACGAGTGATATATCAAAGTTTTTGTAGCTAATTTTGATCGCGATTTCCATAAAGTTCATAAAATAGGGATCTATTTTTGGGGTAATTTCTGGTTTTACAAAATGGGATCCACGCCTGACCCCGAGTTATAAGCGGGTTCGCGAGTTATCAGGGCGCGAGTTACTGAGGGAGTGGTGTATATTGAAAACAGCAGATTGGACATCAGTAAAGACTTTTCAGAAATTTTATCTAAGGGATATTCAGGCTAATAGTAATGGTTTTGCTGAAGCTGTTATTAATAGCATATAAATAATATTTTTTGTTTGATTATGATTTACAGGTCAACATGTGTTCCCTTTTTCCTATTGATGTTTTTCGCAAATGTTTTGTTGTCAATCTTTAAAGATGCTATGTATACATGTGAGGTCGAAGGCTTTACGGAAAATAATGAACCCCTCATCAAAGCATTTGTGAAGGATGAGGGGCATTATTGGAGTAAAACCAGAGGCTGAGCATATATACACCCACCCATTCTTTGTTGCAAGTTGAGGTTTTACTGCAATGGGGTTTTCCCTCCCTGTCTTATATAGACAACAAAACACTTCACTTTAAACTATGAGATACCTCGTGCTGATGGCTTGTTTATATAGGATACTTCAGGTGACACATCATGTGACACTGAAGGCCAATGACAGAGTAACATGCTATGTATACATGCTCAGCCTCCTGCTTTACTCCAATAATGCCTCTCATCCTTCACAAATGCTTGGATGAGGGGTTCATTTTCATAGACTACTCAAAAGAGAAATCAAATAAGTGCAAACACTGAATTACCAACATGTTCTAAGAATAAAAACACAGCCTGTGAATGCAACAGCAGTGAATAATGGAGATGCAGATTCAACTACATGGACAAGGGATCTGTATGAAAATATCAACCTAAAATAAACAATATTTTATATAGAACATTCAGTTAGGGGAACTTGCATCTTGAGATGTCATAAGAACAAAGAAATAGCATGCAAAAATGCAGTGGTGAATGACATTACTGACTGAATTAAACCGACAATAACAAACTGGTAATAAATTGCAAAAATATGAAAAAATTCAAAACACACACACACACACACACACACACACACACACACACACACACACACACACACACACACACATGTAGTATATGCTACTTATAACCATGATTAGTATGGAGGGGGATTACCACCATAATTCTGTGCATGTATTTTCTAATCTTCCTTGATGCATTGTTGTAAATGGCTGCTTGCAAGTGCTATTTTCATAATTCTGTCCATGTATATTGTATTTTTTATTGATGCAAATTGTATGTGGCAGTTTGCAAGTGCTACTTTCCTTCTGCATTGTCAGTGGCTGCTTGCAAGTGCTACATTCATAATTCTTGTCATGAATTTTCTGTTTTTCACTGATGCAAGCTGTAAATGGCTGCTTGCAAGTGCTTAGATCGACTTTCCTTCTGCGTCATTGTATCTTGCAGTTTGCCAACTACTGAACTGATTCTGTAGTTTGTCATATGGCCAACACTATGTCAGTTATTACAAGTTTTGTATATTCTGTTTATAAACTTGCCATATTACATCATTCCAACTGCTGTTTTCATACAGATTTGACCATGCAACAATGTAAATGCTAAGTTTTATCAGTATCGTCTTTGTTGTCCAACTCGTGTCGCCATCTGTTGTTATAATGGCATACTAGAGATAGCATGGCATTATGACGACAGATGGCTCTCTAAATTTCTAAAGTTTTTCCTTTACCAGAAATAATTAATGCTCCCCATGGAGCTTTATGGCATTCATGTTGTGTCAATAAACATTTCAACTCTTTCAATCCCTTTTTTAAGGTGTACGTTAGCAACGAAGTTTTAATCGTTCTCTAAAACCATGTTCTTTCTCGATCTAAGTGTTGTATAGCTCCTTACGAAAAGAAAAACACGTACACTACAGCAGGGTGGTCTATCTTCTTTAACCCCGGTTTTGACACACTTAAGTATTTACTTTCGCTGTTTAAGAACTCTACTTCTTAGTGATATCTCTCATTACTTTGGAAACATTAGTTATTTTAGCAAAGTAAGGATCAGAAACAACAATGATATATTCCCATGTACTCTTCTTAACGACCCTTGGCATTCATGTCATAGCATGCACTCGACTCATGGGTGCCATAGCTAAGCATTAGTTGCTTTCCCAACGGTGATACTCAATTTAAGTTTTGAGATTTAACTCTATTTTGTGGTATCCATTAATCTTCCTTCAGTGTCCGAGATCATGATCTTTGACCTATTTTCCCCAAAGCTGACAGGTGCCTTTCTTGTCTCAAATGCAAACCACCCACATTGTCTGTCAAGGTTTGTGGTGAAAGATCTGAGTTATTTTGAGAAAAATCTGCCTTATGGCAGATGTATAAAAATGCCATCAAATATAGTCCAAAAAAAGTCTGGTTGAGGGAGCATTTTTCTTTTGAGATGGCAGTGATTGTGTGTGTGTGAACCACACCTCTCTCCTTTTCACTTCCAGTGAAAACCAATTTGTCTGACTGCATCCACAATATCATGGAAGCTTCATTCAATAATTTGGATAAAGGTTTTTTGCAAGAACCACTTAAAATCTAAGCCAATAGGGTAGAGGAAACTTCACATAACTGGTCTCCGACGGCAATCTTTGGGGAACACACCTTTATTATAATGGTTTTACTGAATGCCAAATTACAAAATGGATGGATTAATTTTTACCTAAATTGCTCAAAACATGTCAATTAATATATCCATTTTGTAATTTTGAATGCTGTTGAACCATGATAATAGTCACACAAGTAAATATTCATCACATGACAATCTTGGGACAAATCCACAAATGTTAGGCTCAAATGATCAAAGCCAAATTGTGATGGGTGGCATGGCTACGTTATTCAGTGTGCATTTCCAAGTTATCCATCATCAGATATGTTATAAATATGCTGTAGAGATCACAGAAAGGCCCCCTAAACTGACCATAACTCATCACATCTTCAAACCCTAACTTTATTTCTTTGCTAAGTCTCCCTTCTATTTAGAAAACTTCCCCCTTTCTTTAAATGGTGAAAGCAATTCCCCACTCTCTTATTTTCAGTTATAAAATAGACATTGAACATTATACATATAGTGACTATCATTTATCAAACAGTCACAGACTGGTGTTTTATTTCTGCGGTTCATTTCGAAACTGAAAGGTGAGTGAATCTGATCAATTAATTATCAAGTTAAAAAATAAATACTCTATAACATTTTTTAAAAATAATTCATGTGATCCTAAATTAGATCCAGATTAGATTACAAAATGAAGCAAGAAAATTCTTGTATATAAAACCTAATAAAAACATACATACTCATAACTGTGGAAGTAGAAAGCCATCGGCTTAACTGCCCAACTGAAACAGAAAATGTATAAATGATATATACACACAAGAAAAAAAAGTAGAAAATGTAGTTCTCTGCGATAGTGTTCCTTAGTGTTTCAGTTATTTAAAGCCTCAGTTACATGTACATAAATAAAGGGGGCAATGGGACCAGATATGTCTAAAAGACCAAAAAAGGATGGCCCTTTAAGAAACAAATTACAACTTTCCACAGTAATGTAACTGAAATTTCACAGTATTATTTGACCTGGGCATAGTTTCAACTTTTCCACATTGTATATGTGTAAAGCATTCTGTACAGCATCACTAAAGAGCACATAGGTTTAAACCCAGCTTATTAGATATTCATGGTAGGTGCCCAAGTCATTTCATGTACAGCATGGTAGGTGCACTACACTGATCTCAGAAGGCCCGATGCCACATGCTGCCACACCAGATAAATCACCATGTAGTTCATCAAAGCAATATAATGTTAATGTAATTACCTATAAATGTTATGTCTGCTATTTGCATAGGTGCATTGTCTCATTATTGTGATTCAATTTTAAAACATAACCAATTTTAATGTTTTTAGCTATTTTTGAAAGATCATTTTAATGGTTTCAAAGTATATAAAAAGATGTTTATGCCTATCTACATGTATCCTATGCATTCTAATTTTCTCAGAAATGATACTTGAACATTTGCAATTACCTATGTTGAAATACCTGCCAGTCACATATTTGCGGATATTATCAGCATCTCTTTCTTAAGTGACTGAATCCTCTTAGTTCTTCACAGCTGAATATATTTTTGTGCCAGATTTCGTGAAAATATATACTGCTTCTGTAAGATCATTTAAAAAATACGGGACAAGACTGGGCCAAAAGTGCTCCCCTATTGCATGATCTATTAAATGTCATGTGATTGCAGATTACATAGCAGCAGTAGTATTTATTTGGCAAATGAAGCTGTAATGCATAGAAACTGTGGTAAGTACATAAAACATGCTGTACACAATATAAAAGCAGTACAGGAAGCACACATTAACATTTCAGATAATACATAGACAATAATATATACAACATATTATACACAAGCAGAGCTTTCAGTGGTGAGAGTCCCTGCTCCTGGACCTCCAGTTATTGCTATGGACCCTCCACTTTTAAAATGTGGCTACAGTTTTCTATATTTTATTTTAGACTCAAATTTTGGAGAAATGTGGTCATGTGATTCCATTTTCAAACTCCTACAGACAGCTTTGCAAAAAGAGGTGCCCATATATAGTGTTAATGAAAATTTTTCTTTTGGCTTTGCTTGCTATGGTCTGACCACAGGAGTTACTGAGGGCCCTCTTGATCATTAGACTTTCTCATAAATATCCTTTCTTTGGCTAGTGATCCACTTCTTAAATGTAGTCTACACAGTTTAGTCAAATAAATTTGACAATAGTTTCCCCATACCATATTACAATAATCAAAGTAAGGCTAAACACAGCTTTTATATAACCTATCATAAGTAAAACAAGAATATGTTTAATCACGGATAGCAATCAGAATGAACAAGAGAAGTTTTTCATCACAGGTTTAATGTGTTCATTCCATATTTGGTTGCCATCAAAATGCACAGAGAAGTTTGTGTGACAACTTGCAGTTTTGTATTCTTGTAAGAAAGATACAGTTTACCTCAGATTATTTTAATTATCTCTGAGCTGTTATAATCCAATAAGTCTGTCATATATTGTTTTGTAACAGGTAAATCATTAAGATTAAAAACCTGATGGGATCTAGTATTGAACCCTGTACAAGACAATATAGTACAAGTTAATCAGTTGAGAGCACCTCTTTTTATTGACTTTTTAGTACCTTTCTGAGACAAAATGAAAACCATTTAAAAGCAACCTGTCCAAATTTATTAATGTGCAGTCTCTCTATAAAAATCTGAAGGTCAATTAAATCAAATGCCTTCTGAAACTCTACTAAGGCTGTACTTACAATCTTTCAGCTATTTATCTACCATTGATATAAAAATCATTTCACAAGTGTGAATGAGCCTGAATCCCAACTAATTTTCACAAAATAGTGTTAACTTGCAATTAAATGCATTAAACAGTCATATACATTTTTTTATACTAATTTCGAAATGGTTGGTAGAACTGAAATTGGTTTAAAACTGTTAACATCATTAAAAGACCCAGTTTTATAATTTGGGTGAATTTATATACATTTCCTATGTGAGGGAACTGCCCCCATTTTAATGCTGATTATTTATTAATAATGTATGCTTTCTTCTATTTCATTAAAATAATAAAATAAAATAGAGACAAACAGTCATACATATAATTATATTGCTATAAAAGATATACAATTTATCAATTTTCAACAAAAAAAAAAAAAAAAAAAAAAATTAAATTTAAAAAAAATTAAATATTTATACAATTTTATATAGTGCATTGGTACATGTATTAAGGCCATTAGGATACAAAGTATCTAATTTATGAATCCAGTAAGCTTCTTTTATGAAACTATTCATGTCTCCATGCACAATATCTACTGGCATGAAAGAAAAAAGAAAGAAAAATCAAGTAGAGCACAGAATTATCGGCATTTGCATTGTTTGTGTTTTTTTTTTTATCCCAATTCTGCTTTCTTCTATGACAGGACAGGCTGCTTTTAAAAGTCTTGGGCCAATATGATCTAGTTCCATTGCTTTTGACAAGTTCTGAGAGATATTTAACTACTTGGTATATTTAAATTTCAGGAATTTAAAAAAAGGTGTATCAGTGAGATAGTTTATGTATTGAGTATGCCTCAAGCACATCAAAATTTGTATCAGTTGATGGGTCTTTTAGCAGATATATCTGCAAAAATATTATTAAAAAGTCAGCTATCAGACAGACTCAGTGATGCTGACTTCAGGAATTTTTTAACACAACTAAATTTTATAACTTTTCCTTGCCCCCCAATTTTTTAAATACATTTTCCCAATAGCATCTGGATCCATCTTTTCATTGTCTATAATTTTCCTACAATAATTTTCCAAGCTTTTCATTTGAGTTTTGTAACTTTAATCTTCAATAACTTGTAATCTCCTTCACTTCTCCTATCAGGTGTCTCAATTTCTCATAACTTCAAAAATATCAGCCATTAACAATTCTTATGTCTAAGAATAACTGACCTTACGCCAGACGATAGATCACTCCGCCTACCAAATCACGTGACTTAACCTCCGACAAACATGCAGTATTTGGCTAAGAAATATGTTTCAGTTTAAGTGATATATTTATTTAATGTGATTTGTATTATTCTTAAAAAATATAAAATTACAAAGTTGCATTAATTATACTGCAGTAGACAATATTGATATATGTAGTTCAAGTTCGTACATTAATAACCTAAGTGTTTTATTTCAGTAAATAATAACAATAAATTGTAATGCTGTTTAAGAACTTATTCATATGAAAAGAAAGTTACTCCAAAAGATGCTGATATATTTAGCATATAATGTTATCCTTGTTAATTTTATCTGACTTTTGTTTATGCTGCCTTGGAAGTATGGATTAAAAATTAATAACAAAAAATCGTAAATAATTACTATTTAGAAGTATACTGTTGTACATAATAATTTTAAGGTCTGCTATGTTTGTCAGATGGAATTTTGATCAATGATGTCTGTTGATGTAAACATGTAAATGCATGCTTAATATATCGGAAGATAATTATTTGAAACCTTTATTTTGTATTTCTTTATTACTAATTACATTTTTGTATCCCCATCCCAATGAGAAAGTAAAGCGTCACTCTAGTGTCTGAAAGATCGAGACGATAAATCATTAATTTTGGGACAAGCCAACATTAAAGTGTAAATTTTCAAACTTTAAAATAATGCAGCTTTGGGTTCAGTGCTTTCTATACAAGAATAAATAATATATATCAAAGCCCGAAAGTTTGGGGGTTCTCCACCTATATTCTTGAAACGTTAATTTTTACATACATATTTTTCAATTTCAATTTCTTTTTTTTTTTCAAGCTATCAACGGGACATACTTTTATGCGAACAAACACATTGTAATTGCCATCAATTGTGTCTTCATTCAGTTGATCGTACACATGACAAGTCGTTATCCATTGAAGTTTCGCCTATGTTTCGGGAAAGGAATACATCTAATTCCTCCATTTAGACAATCTGGATATTGACTGTCAGAATTACGAGACTTCTTTTCACCGTTATTGATCGAGAAATCAACAAATCATTGCAAAATTTGTAAATACTTATCATAATCAATTCATTGTTGCTACAAGCAGCTTGTCAGAGGAAATTGCGGACTTAAGAAATGCCTGGAGGTGTGTCTAATTTACGCTCGCTGATTGGTTAATTGATCCAGCGTGATTGACAAGTGGCGATAGGTCAATTTCATGGAGGTGTTCAGGGGAGCTGTTGTGGCTCAGTGGTTTGTGTATCTTTAGAGGGAATCATTTTACATTACAAGTAAACAATGCTGGAAAAGAATCAGGGAGATCAATTTTAGGCATGGCAATGTTTGTTACTTTTTCAAGACTATTGCAAAATACACTATCAAGGAGTCAACAAGTGACTTTGTGATTCTTGTGGGATTTCTAACTACCTTATATAATTCCAAAGACTCAATAAAATCTAACCAATTGCTTTGAACTTGAAGCTTAAGTAAATTTTGATTGAAATCCCCAAGGTGTAAACATTGTATTGTTGTTAATGAGCACCTTTTTTAGTCACAATTTAATGCTCATCTGTCCATTCATTTTTATATTCATGAATTTAATAAATAAAACCAATTAGGAATGGCTTGGTATCTCTCAGCCTAATTTCTAGCCAAATGGCCTCTATATTGTCTTGTTTATTTCTATGCTTCAGATCCAATACACTCCCTAATATACTAGTATTCCTCTACCCCTAGAATTCGTGGACCTATCTTAACAAATTGACCTTTGGTATCCTTCAGTTTCAAACATGTACCTGGATGTTCTACTTTAAGAATCAGAAATGCCTGGAATATGTATACTATATGAATACTATAGGTGGCAGGGGATAGTTTTGTAAATTGGCGCATCAAACTTCTCAACTTAAGGCTATAATGTGACTTCTCAGTTATTACTGCTGGATAATTAAAGATATGGATATACATGTATAACTGTGAGTTAGGGTTTTTTGGGCTTGCGTTTTTCCTGAAACTCATGTGAGGCATTTACACCAGGGATCAAGCTAGACTTGAATTTTAGGTAGAAGTGACTCGTCGTTTTGAACAGAAACAGGGAGTAGTGAGAGCTTAAGAGAGAGAAGTAGATGCAAAGCAAGATACGTGTATGTGTATGTGTGTATGTATGTATATATATATATATATATATATATATATATAGAGCATGTATCTTGTTTACATTCTCTTATTTGAATTAGAAACTCTTTCTCAGTATGCATATCTGCATTTAACATTGGTTTAAAGTAATATTTTATTTTCAGGTAGAAACTTTCTGAATTGTATGTATATCATAAACACATTCTGAATGTGTATAAAAAGTATCATATTTGTATGCAGTGTATTTTGGCCACATGACCTAAGAGCACTGTAGAAGCTATACATCGTAATGAATTTTAACTGATAGGCATAACTAGATCACTGTATTGTAATTGCAAGTTGGTAAAAATGTTTAATCAAGTACATAAAATAAGAATTTTTTTCTTTATGAAAGTTTACTATAAAATAGCAGTTGGAAAAATTTGTAAATTTGTTTGAAACCCCTGTAACATGTAAATGAGAGCAAATGCACTGTCTTCAAATCACTTTGTCTCAATTTCTTTGTTGCTGATAAAACATTACCTTAACTATTCCAAGATAACACAATGAAGCATTAAAGTTGGTATATTAATGAACTAAAACCTTTCCAACCGAATTGAAAGTCAACATTGGAGTGCATTTTTTTTTTAGCAAGAGGGGCTTTCTTAATGTAACCTCTCATATTCTAGCTTTAGTAGTCCATTGATATGATTGCAAATTTATGGTTTTATTATTTGTAGTGTTGTTCCGATTATCGATTATAACTGATCATCAGTTGGTTAAGCAAACCACTAAGATAATTGATTGTGAAACTCCATAACTGATTGTATGTAAAGGGAGACCATTTTTAGTTCCATATAAAACACAAAGGTTAGTAAAAATCCTGTGTAAATGGTAAGCTAATTAGGGCTTCCAATCCATTAAAGTTGATCTGAATTATTCATTCCCTTCACAACGTATAAATATAACATAATACCATATTTCGTAGGCGCAAATTTTTATAAATAGGAACATACAGTCATGATTACAGATTAAGCTGTTAAATTGCAGAGTTAATACATTGAATCGCATATTGATGAGTTGTTTCAGTTTATGTAAAATCCTCTGCATTATCTGTAAATAATAACAAGAAAACCATGTCCTTCTATACTTTAAATTATAGACACATCACATATGAATGAAAGGATTTTGGGGGATTGCAACAGTATTTCAATTACATAAGACCGATCAGCCATGAAAGGTACATTCATTTAACAAAGTTGCAGAACAAAAATAATACTACACAATAGAAAAAAATGTAATACTTTTATCAGGTTAAAGTAAACATGTCATTAAAAGAGATTACTCCTGTACATTTATTAACATTTTGAACTCTTAAGCAAAGATATAACTAACAAAAATTAAAATTTGCTCAGTAACCGATTATAGTCAATGATTGGTTGGTTAAGTGAACTGCTGATTGTTTATGAAATTCTGACCCATTCCCATCACTAATTATAGCGCTTCTCAAATTCCACAGCATAGCACTGTCCTATAGGTTGGGACCAACATAACTGCATTTTAATGCTAAATCTTGAATAACATAATATTTAGACTGCTTTCTATGAGTTTAATATTTTCCTTAATATATCTGCCTAAATGTTTATAAAAACAGATAATCTACCAAAGTGGTAATTCCCAGACACAGTGATGTCCACCATTATTTCCCCTGACATTCACTTACGGTTCAGTCTGAATTTATGAAGAAAATCATGCATATGTGGCAATCTTCAGGTCTCAGATTCTGTTCTTAAAACACAAACTGATATTTACATACTATTGTTGAAGTTTCAAAATACAAATTTGTATGTTTATCATCAAATGATAATTTGTAGAAATTGGCTAGTGATAGTTGCTATAACCAGAGACATATATAACACGTCTGCTATAGGTTACTTGGGAAGGGGTTAATGGTCTGTTACGAAATACCCGATATGGCTTGGCTAGACCACCAGATTCCTGTATTATTAAGGTGACTTGTTTGGCACACCAAAATATCTTTGTAAGTGTACTTTTTCCTTGCATCGCATGACGCCTACATTGCTTGCACAGCACGTGCGTAATACATGTTACCACGCGCGACTATATATACAACTTAGGGATCTAGATTTGGACAGCCATTAGAGAGAAGCTCTTTGTATGTTTAGCTGTCGGGGCAGGAATGCTATTATATCTTGCCTAGTTCAAGCCAACAAGCTGGGTGAGTTACATTCTTTTTAGTCCAAATTAATGTTCAGTTTCGCAAAACACGTTCAATGTTATAATATATGCATACATTGTTTTATCATATATTTAGTTTAATTCACCAAGAGTGTATGGTTTATGTAATTTGGTTGCGAGAAATGGTATGGTTCAGATTATTGACAGGGATATGGGCATATATACAGTACTCCTGTTTGTAGTTTATTTTTGTTGCTATTATAACTAATATTTAAGATGTTTGTATATATATTAAGAGTTTTGGCATATCATATTTTTTTTAGCCAATCAATGGTATGTCATTCGTATATTACAGAAAGTCGTACATAAGGAAATATTTCAGGTGTGTCGATATTGGTTCGATTGAAATGCTCAGATGTTATTAATCTGAACCATAATCAGAAAACAGATTATTTGGAAATTTGTTTTCTTGTATTTAGCAAACTAGGTGTTGATAACTAGGTGTGGATAACTGGGTGCGGGATAACTAGTTGTAGCTAGAGGTTGCTGTAGTAAGGAGAGATGAAAGACCGCCAGGAGAAGTGCCAACGCGTGTGCATGGAAGGCTCGGGTGGTTAAAGTGACCGAGCTGGGAAAGTGGGTCAAGAGCATCATGTGAAATGTCAAGTAAACATCAGTCATATGTATGATAAATGTCAGTATAGTGTTTGACTATAAAGAGAAATGTCAGTACAGTGTTTGACTATAAAGGGAAATGTCATTATAGTGTTTGACTACAAGAGAAATGTTATTATAGTGTTTGACTATAAAGAGAAGCATCAGTATAGTGGTTGATTAAAGAGATAAGAGGCACAGTAGTGTTTGACTATCTAAGATAATGTCATAGAGTTACTGAATATTCCAAATAATTATTGATTTGTTCTTCTTCATTGTTTTCCACTGGGACCATACTATGTACTCCTGTAATTATTTCAGTGTCCTGTTTCTTTATTTTACAATCATTAGTAAGAGAGGATAATACATTTTTTCATTGTCACTCACATGTGTGTTTGTTATTTCTTAAATCCCATTCAGTCTCAAAAGGTAATAGCTCAATTGCATTACATGGTCACTAGCATAATTACAACTTTATTATAGCTGGCCAAATATCAGAGAAAAATCATCTGGTGGCTTAGACTCTAATAATTCACTGGTATTCTTGCATAAAACTGCCACTGCAACTGGTGGGTAGGTCCCAATCTTTGAAATTGTTTTCCAGCAGGATCATATCAAATAGAACAAATCAATGATGAACTTCCGCGTAGAAGTAAATCAATAACCGGAAAAAAATCAAAGATCGCTATCAAAGTATATGAGCCAACATTAAGTGCCTCCACTGAAATATCAGCGGGGGATTCTGCGGAATCAAATTACGCTGTTGACATATATAAGTCGTCGATCAAAACCGTGTTGGGATGCCAGTTAGTAGCACCGATTTATACTGGACCACCACAAACAACGCAATCTGATTATTCAACTAGCGTGATTGATCTTGAAGATGATGATGCAGATTATTGTAACCTATCCAATGGCATTAAGTTGTTAATTGACAAAGAGCATAAAATGGATACTTATCAAATAGAAGAAATCGCCAGACTGTCTATGAAAGAACAAGAAAAATTACAGCGTAATCTACAGGCGCTATTTAAGCAGTATATTACTGAATATCCAAATAAGTATCTTAAAGAAAAAATTGCTGATACACTAATGCATCATAGCAGGGTAAGGTTAGATGCTTGCGATTTAACACAAAGAATTACAGCCAATACCAGAAAAGATTCTGGTTATAAAAAATTATTTCTTGGTTCTTTTAAGATTAATGAAAACCAATTGCTTACGTTCAGGGTACCCAGGTTGGATATCGATAAAATGAGGCAAGATCACGATAACATAATTCACAAATATTTTCCAAAGATCTATGCTGCATGGGAGAAGTTTCAAGCCCCTCTAGATATTCTCCGACATAATAATGATCCAACAGGTGGTGGTCATGATGTGTTGCCAGGTAATGTCAATATCATATCGACGATTTCTGTAAATCTGGTCTGTGACGCAGTCGACGGTAGATTACCACATCTTGGCAAGCATTACAAGGGCAGACCCAGCAGGGATATGCTCTTTACAGCTTTTCTCCGGATGTTCCACTGGGTCATTTGATTGTGTCGGTACCCATTAATTCTGTTTATTTACAGTCATAATCCATCGCTGTCACAAATACATTTTCGACTGACCAAGACGGTAATTGATTGGATACATGTGGTGAAGAATTAACTTTTAGTCTGAATTTGTGTGACAGACCCTGAGGCCTCTCTGAGCCAGTGACAAAAAAATAAAAAAACAAAATAACCAAACATTTTTTTGTCGTTAATATTTTTTTATTGTTAATTTTTTGTTGTTGTTTGGTCCATTTTCTCATTCCAATACAAGTTTTTTTAGCTGCCTCACACGAACACTTATAGCTGCTCAAGTTTCATTATGTTGAGACAAACCTGATCATATTTTTTCAATGGCATTGCCAATGGAACAAATTTGGCTATATCTTGTTTTTTGTGTAAATCTGCCAATAGATTTTACAAATATAACACATGAATATTAATAATCACGAGTTTATATTGTGTTACATGTAAGACAGTCACAGGTACAAAATTTCTGTGAGCAACCACGTTGAAAATAACACGTCGGCACTTACAGGTAAATGTCTAAAATGCGGCACACAAAAATATAAGTTTGTGATAATTCCTGTTGCACAAAAAGGTGGCAATATTGCTCAGGCACTTAGGAAAACACCTGGAACACCCATTAGCTAAATATCCTGGGGAAAAACATCTTCAAGAATATAATTATTGTGGTCCTGGAACTCGACTTGATATTAGACTTGACAAAAAAAAATTAACCAAAACTGGGTGAATTTCCAGTAAATGTGATTGATCAAGAGTGCCATGTTCATGATGTCGCGCATAAAAATCCAGATCTACAATGACATATCACGGATGTCAAACTGACTCAAACACTAAATTCGATAAAGAATAAAAACATATGAGAATCACTCACGAAATGGTTGATAAGATCGGCGATGAAAGGTAAAATAGTGTTAGGAGCTGGCAATTAAACACCAACAATTACATAATGGAGTCAGTTTATTATAGTCCAATCGGATACTGGAGAGGTACAGCAGCAATTAAAAAACTCACCAATGCAGCAGGTGTTACAAAAGCTGTAGCCGCTGATTGGTTGTCATGACAGGCCATATGGCAAATTTATCTTCCACGCTGCAAAACAATTCAACATGAACAGTTTGATGTCAGCACACCCAATGAAGTTCATCAGGCAGATATCATTTTTACATAAATGGTGAACATACAAATATATATTGACTGTCACAGATGTTGCAAGTAGATAGAACGAGGCTGAACCATTATCGTCTAAAACAACAACTGAAGTCGCAGCAGCATTTGAACAAATTTATTTTTGAGGATGCCGGCTGCATGTTGGCCTGCGATGGCCACAAATGCTACAAGCTGATCCTGGCAGAGAATTTCTTGGTGCAGTAATAACACTGATGCAACAACATAATGTTAAAATCAGATGTGGTCACACCACGATTCATCGCAATCAGGCAATCGTTGAAAGATTTAATCGAACACTTGCACAGAGACTCTTTGAACATTAATACGCCCAAGAATTACTGAGCAGAACGCTGAGCATTCAGGATAGATCTCGTGAATGGGTTGCGAGACTACCTCATGTGGTGGCTGCGTTAAACAATGAGGTCATGAGTGGAATTAACATGAAACCTGTTGATGCAATTGCGAAAAAACACAATCCACTATGAAAATCACTAGATCAGCTGCAACAACCAGTGTTGGGTAGTAAAGTAACAGTGAGGTATTTATATGAACCAGGTGAACTTGAGGGTGGTGCAGCAAGAGCAACTGATCCCGTGTGGAGTGGAACAACATATAAAATTTCCAGTGCGGTTAGATCTACTACGCAGCCACCAATCTATAAATTAGATGGAACAGCTCCTCAACGTGGATTTGTGCATGAACAATTTCAGGTAATTCCTGAAAACACCCAGTTACCACCAGATTGGATATGGCATCACAGATGCTAGCGGGGGACTCCCCACAAGCACCAACAAAAATGCTAACAAGAGTCACATGCGTTGACTGTTACATTCAAGACATGTCAGTGTGACAGTTTTGAGTGTGTGGCCAAGACTACTATCGATTCTGTTCATGGTAAATTGTTGTACGTCATTAGGAAAATATTGCCACAACATTTTTGTGTTACAGCAGGCGCAGTTATTATTTTGTCGCTGTTTAAGCATCGTGACAAATTCCACATCCAGGTCAAACTGGCGTTAATTTTTTTGTCATCTCTCGCATAATTTGATAATTCCTGGTGATGCTGTTGTTGTTTGTGATGCTGTGTGAGATATTTTTGTTACTCTAGACACAGCCAGATAAAGTAAATTTGACCATTCGATGCAATCAACAATCCAGATATTGTTAATCCCTGAGATGAATGAACTGTATTGCATATCCCAGAGTCCAGCACAATGGGCTTAACAACAACGCCTGTTGTACAGCCTCTACTGGAACCTCAACAATATCATTAAGTACGAGTTTTTGTTTTCCACAAAGTCTATTTGCCACTGTAATATCAACAAGTATATTTTGTCAGCATGTATCTGTTGGTCGATAACATAATGGAAGTAGTTGTTCTGGAAATTTTACCTTGTGAATCTCAAATAATTTATGCTGAAATTAATCACTGATGTTTTTCCTGGATACACCTATTAGATCATTAGGGTGCCATAAGTTCCAGCAATCTGACACAGGAGTCTCTGGAATTACAGTATGCATGAGTTCACATTGAATTTTATCTGGTTGTAGTCTGATTAGCGATTTTATCTGGAATAATGTTTCATCATGTGATCGATGATCATACAGCATTTCTTCGTAGTAGCCAATGTAGTTGCTTAACCAGTCATGTGGGGATTCTCCAGTAAACGGCGGAGGCAGTCTATGATCGCCACACAGGATAATTGTAGTAGATTCTGTTAATAACCAATCAAGAAACATTTCTAAAACATCTTTGGATACTGTACAAATCTCATCCCAGATAATTATTCTCAGGATATATTTCTCACCCAATCTTTCAGGGGTCCATGCATCACCTTGCCATCTAAAGAAACTATGATACGTGCATGTGTTGACACCACACTGTCTCATCTCTCTGGCAAGCCTGTGAGTTGGAGTCAACACAATCATGTCTGAGCTAGGATTTTAAAACCAGGAGTCCAGGACTCCCACTTTGGTAAAAATAGGAGTCCCACCAGCAAAAGTTGCAGTCCCCTCCCAGAAAACATTGAACTTTGCAGATTAGGAGAACTGTTGGTTGTCACTGAGTTTAATTTCCACATTCTTTATAACACTGACATGTATAACCGCATCTGCCTGTTCTGCACGTTGGGCAATTCTGCGCAATGACAATTTCTGTAAACATTGGATCACATGTTATTTTGGTTGAAAATACAATGTGTCCAGAAAGAATGACTGTCCTTTAATTAAGGAAAGTAATATTCAAAAAGTGTACAAAACTAACCCGCATTTCTATTCTAAATGAGTATGAAAATGTGATTTCTAAAATGTCAACATGAAGACCCAATCCATGACCTTCTTGAACTTGTAACCTCGAAAAACTTTTAGAATCAAAGAAATAAAATATATTATTTAAATGACAAAATTGTTTACCTTAGAACAATGCTGTATCTTAATCCAAGTTTTTAATTTTGCAAGTTGTCCCACATCTACTTTATCATCTGCTATCCAATTTGTCAACTTGCATCTCTGACAGATTCTCAAGACATTCCCGGGCGTATAATTTAATAAATCTGTTTCTAAATTCTTTAGTAATTTTGTTTCCCCATAAATGAGACGTTGTAAACACATTACATCCTATTCACTGTTGTTTCTCATCAACATAATAGCTTAATTTTTAAAATAAAATAATGAACTTTTCCTAAATTTTTACAAGATTGGTGGTTCAGTTTGCTTAACAGCTCTTGCCATTTAGTGGCATTGTTATACTGAATTCTGTAAAACCAGCTATAAACATGACCTAGTTCATACACTGAAATGCTGACAGAAAGAGTCCAAAGTAATGTATTTTATTTCCATAGCCTGATGCATAAACATTACATCTTTTCAAAGCCATGTGGAGAATAGGCCACCATATCACGAGTCATGAAAATATAGGGGTGGTATCCTGTTTGTCCAAAATCAGTATTATTTTGAATAGAATATTCTGGTGACAGTTGCCACTTTGCAGTTGGTAAGCATTGCAGAAGTTTATTTTTGTCAATCAGTCTAATTCGGTATGCATTTTGTGCCAATACTGGTGACCTTAGATGTGCAGAATAGCCTGACAGCGGTGTAACTCTTGTTTGTTTTATTCCAAACACTAAGCCAGGCATCACACTGTTTCTTACACTTAGCTACTGTCCCATCCAAACTATCAGTTCTAGAAACTTTAGCACTCTTTTGAATCTCATTAAAATCTTTGTCAGTTTGCTGTTTAACCCCAAAATACTTGTCCAAATTTGCAGACGATGTTTTGTCCAAGTCTTGATATGTCTTGATTTTGAGATTGCATGCACTATTTATTTGGCTACAGTCAGAAATGAGCACAACAATGGAAGCTAAAATTCTGATGTACTCTTATAATAACCACATGTACATCTCTGGGTCTTTCTGCCTCTGAATTCAGTCATTGTAAATATCAGCATGTTTTCCCACCCAAGCTGCTAGTTGAAGTCTTTGAACTTGCAACCCAGTTACTGTATCGTGTTCTTTTGATGTACTCTTATAACCACAGCAGGCACATCTGGGGGTCTTTTACCCACTGAATTCTGTCATTGTAAAAATCATCACAGCTAAAATGATCTTTAATCAACACATTCTCCCATTCAGTGGGTGGCTGAAGAAGGCAGTGTTTTATCTACCCATGCATCATGCGTCAAATACACAGAATTTTCCAATTTGACGCACAAAAGTCGATGCCGGTACGTAAATTGACGCACCCCAATGTTATGTTTTGCTGATTAACACAAAACAAAGGTTCGGTCTAAAAATCATCACCAGTACGTAAATTGATGCACCCAATGTTATGTTTTGCTGATTAACACAAAATAAAGGTTTGGTCTAACTACTTCATTGGCTAGATTCAGGGGTTATGCTACCAGGCGAAGTGGGTGAAAAAGTCGCCTGAGAAACGTAAACTTCGCCTTCTTCTGTTAGGAAAGCGAAAACAATTTCGCCCTCTGATTTTTCGGAGGTAAAATGACTGTAGATTACGACTTTGAGATGCCCCCTCGCTGTAGCCAGTTAAGTTCTGTCACCGTTGTAACCCAAGGCCAAATGTATTTATGTGGTGTTGATACCAATCAGCTTACGGCAACAAAGAAATTCTTGCACATTCACATGCAAGTTTAATAGCTAACTGACCATTAACCCTTTCCGGGGCAAGATATCACTGCTTGATTTCATGAAGTTGGGCACAATGTGCCATGATGAAAATATACCAAATTCTGTTTCGAAATTTAAACATCAATATGCAAATAGTAATTTGCTTTTAAAAATATGATCGGTGAAGAGCGTTTTCTAATTTATTTCTTTTTTTAATAAATGGAGATTTTAACGGCTGTATTTGCGTATTTTCCGTATAAAATCAGTTTGAAACCGTAAGTGAACTTAATGGCGGACATCGCTGCGTATATGAAAAATATATAGAGTAATGAAGTAAATACTATTTAACCAATGCATATCGTTATTACCAGTAGGTAGACAAATAATACAACCATAAATATGCAGTCCTATTAATGAATTTTTGTAACGAAGCAAGAAAGTGAGTTGTTATATTAAGAAAAGCCCTCTTTCTGAAAATAGATGCACTCGCACTGTGCAATACGAATTCTTGGATTTTCGGTTTGGGGAAAAAGGGTCCAGCTTAGTTATACATCGACTTTAGTACCTCAGTGTGTTGTCTATGAATAGTTACAGTAATGTTTTATCGGGAACAATGAAATCAGGATGAAGAGTATGGTTTGAAGTCACATTTATTCCTATGTACATGTGTTAGGGGTTGTTTCAAAGAATGCTAGAAATCTTTTTGACTGCAATTTTACACAAAACTTGTAGAAAATAAAATAATTAAGTGGTAGTTTATTAAGCATTTTTACCAACTTGCAGTTACAAGACTCTAATCTTGTTACTGCTATCAGTTAAAATTAATTACAATGTATAGCTTCTGATGTGCTTTTTAAGTCATATGGCCAGAACACACTGCATTTACTTCAATTCAAACACACATATACCACAAGTATGAATAGAATGGGTATGAATATAAAAAATTTTATATGCGTACAAAATATGTTGATACTAACATATAACATATTTTTCACCTTGAAAATAAGGCACTGCTTAAAACTGCTAAAAGCATACTGAGAAATAGAGCACATCATTACAATAAGATAATGCAGCTATATCTCTCTCTCTCTCTCTCTCTCTCTCTCTCTCTCTCTCTCTCTCTCTCTCTCTATATATATATATATCGTGTTTCTTGCTTTGGTCTCACTTCTCCCTGTTTAGCTCCCACTTCTCCCTGTTCTGACCAAAAGGAGAAGTCACTTCTCCTTAAAATTTAAGTCTAGCTTGACCCCTGAGATTACAACTCGCTCAAACAGGGAAAACTCTCGCACATCAGTTTCTTACGCTGATGAATACATAGGGTTACAACTGAGTGTGGAGCCTGGAGCTGACCTTATGTGAGCTGTAACTGTCACATCATTTGTAGCAACATGATGTTAGAACCATAAATCACCACACACAAGAAAGAGGCAAAAAATTAACATGTGATTTTACAGTGATTCTCACGAGAAACTGTTATTTTATGTGCTTCCTTGTTGCGCAAAGAAGCAACAATTTCCATTCCCTTAATTATATGCCTTGTGTTGTTCCAAGATACTATCAGCGTTCGAATGAAAATGGCGTCCAAGGTAAAAAAAACTTAAAATAGATCCGAAACAAACAAAATTATCATTTGGACTGCGTTTTTACAACCGACCGTCGATAATAGTATTGCTATCAAACCAGTGGAGCCTTCATCATCTAAAGATGACGTAACTGTTACTTGTATATAACGTAATTCTGTGCAGCAATGGTTGAAAACATACAGCTGGTTACGTTTCCAAAAAGAAGTTAAGTCGAGTGAAGAATGTGACAGTGAAGATGCCTTTATGTTTTGCCATATAAGTACAGAGGCTAAAATAAACCTCGATGACCAAATGTGCAAAAAACAATAACTTTCAGAACAGTACACTGGAAAGGCATGCTGGGTTGCCAGAAAACAAACTGTTGATTGAACTCCAAAATACTATCCAAATTTGTGAATGGCATTTTGTCCAAGTCTTAACATGTCTTGATTCCGAGGTCACGTGCACTGCTTATTCTGCTACACTCGGAAAGGAACACAATTATGAAACCTAAAGTTGTTTACTTCATGTACTCTTATAAATGACCACAAGTACATCTCTGGGTCTTTCTGCCTCTGAATTCAATCGCTGTAATTATCAGTATATTTTCCCACCCAGCTGCCAGTCAAAGCCTTTGAACTTGCCGCCCAGCTATTGCATCACGTCCTTTTGATGTACTCTTATAATGGCAACATGTGCATCAGGAGGTCTTTCAGCCACTAAATTCTGTCATTGTAAATATCAGCACATTTCTCCACCCTGCCACCAGTCAAAGCCTTTGAACCTTCTGCTCAGTTATTGCGTCATATTCTTTTGATGTACTCTTATAATGACAACATGTACATCAAAAGGTCTTTCAGCCACTGAATTCTGTAATTGTAAATATCAGCACAGCTAAGGGATCAATACATTTTCTCACTAAAGTAGGTGGCTGAAGCAGGACTGGCAAGTCGTTGAATTTTGCCACCCACCTATTACATGTGTATGGAGGACTCCCGCCTAAGTGATCTTCTGTGTCCAAGATAAAAAAAAATTGGCGTCCAATACGCATGATTAAGCGTTTCCGAGACCTCTGGAAGTTTCACAACACCAAGCAGATTTTAATGCAGTTTTACAAACAAGACATAGCAATGAAAGTGCTACTTAAGTGTCTACATTGGCTGAGTGTAAAAGACATCCCTTTTTTAAAATACAAATCTCTTCTTAATTTAATACAAACTTAACAGCTAAGAAATTGATGCCATTGGCATTTTGAAGAATTCCGCCATTCAGTATGACTTGGCTACTGCCTGTTCAGAGGTACTAGAGAACCTATCAAAACGTTGTTGAGGATAGTTTTATATGTGACCTGCAAAATTTGTCATTTGTGACAGCAATGGCAGATGAATGTACTGACATAGCCAACAATAAATGCCTTGTCATATATGCTCAGATTATTTCTGATGATATGAAACCATCAACAAGATTTTTAACAAATATAGAATGTTCAGATGCTTCTGGCAAAGGAATTGCCTTATTGGCTTTAGTCACATTATATAACTAATATTTTTGTTGTGTATTTAAACATTATGATTATTTTTTAAAAACTACTTTAGACTGATCATCGGCTTGAATAGGACTCATAGGTTTGGATTTTGACTCACTGCTTTTTGCCTTGATGAGTCAAATGACTTACATGAAGCCATTTGTAGATAAAACACTGAGAAGGGCTGGCAAGTCTTTGAATTTGCTGACCAGCTATTTGCATGTGTACTGAGGACTCCTGCATAGGTGATTTTCTGCATCCCAAATAAAAAATTTGCACCCAAATATGCGTAATTAAGTGTTTCCAAGACCTCTGCAGAGTTTTAAATAATTCTATTGCACGTGTTGTTTTACCAGAAACACCTGGCCCATTCAAACAGACCGTGCTATATCTCATGATTGGATCATTTACTGACGGTGATGATAATGGTTCTGATAAATTATCGTTTTGAAAAATAAACATCAAGTGCTTTAAGATCAGCCAACTCGATATAATTACGTATTTGTTCATGTTTTATTTGCCACAAACCCCAACTGGCATCGCTATCATTATCAGTAAATGGTTTCACAAGATCCATTGTACAACAATTAAGATACAAAGAATCTGTGGCGACCCTAGCAACATCGTTGGGAAATCTATTGATCATCGATAATAGGTTTATTAATGAGTAGGCAAGCACTGATGATCTCAAATGAGTAAACTGAGGAGAACTGCCGTCACAGTAGCTAATGATCATGCCAATAATTATTCCATCTCATGTTGTTGCATTTCTTCATGACACTTATATACCTTTTGCAGCTGTGTCCTTCATGACAAAATCTAATTCTGCTATATCCAAAATTAATCTTGTACAACGACGTGATGTCACTGATGTGAATTTGCCAACAATTTTTCTACAAATATCTGTCATCTTGTGGTAACCAAATTTGTTTTTGTTGTTTGTATGATATTATCGCAGAGGTTACAGTCAACGATGTCAGGATCTTAGCATTGAGCATGTATCGTAATAACATTATTGGGGCCCAACCAATCATTGAGATTGACACTGGTATCCGGTTTATTAAAGTGTCTACCAAACCAAATTGGTATCACAGGATAAATACTTGCTGAAAACTTCGAAGATTCAATCTCGGCAAATCCAGTAAGATCGATATTTGGTGTTGGATGCCACTTATTTTTTTTTGTTGTGCAATCTGAGATGCAACAGACAAATTAGTAAAACAGCTAACAAGTAAATCATCATTGTTGCCATCATATTTTACCGTGATCTGTTTCATAGCACATTGGAGCGATTCCTTCCGATAAAATACTCCAGATGGCAAAAGAAACTGATCAAATGATTCATTGTCGATGCTATTTATGCAAACGTCTTTGATGCCGCCACTGTGAAATAACCAGACAGGGTTGTTTTTACTTATGTTGTGAATTTCTTCAAAAATATCTCCGTTGTAAAATCTTATTGTTCTTTCTTGTGGATATTTTTTGTTACTGCTTTTGTCCACACATGACAATTATGATCAATTAATGTTATTGGAGCACCTTTGCTATGATAATTATCAGAGTCGTATAAAATCTCATTGGTTATTGTTTTTATAATTATTGGAATCTTCAGTCTTTTTTCAAGTGTGGCAAGGTCATTTATTTTAGCTCCGTTAATAAAAGAGTTTTCCCAGTTATTTATTCTTTTTATTCTTGATTTTGCAAGCCTGTTTCCTCGTCTCAAGTTTGCAAAATGTTCTCTGACACGTTGAGCCACACAATTTATCGAGTCTGTTTCCATTGTAGCAAGAGCAGCTATGTCTGGTTCTTTCAAACGATAAAGTGCATAAACAACTGCAGTAACTGGATACGCGTTATTGTAGTATGGTTTGTCAATTCCAGTGAAAACACCTGCTTTAGAATTTTTATCTACTATGAAGACATTATGTCGCCGTAATTCCTTAACAAGGTTGAGTTTATCACGAATAATCCAAGTCGGACCATCTTCACTAACATGTTCAGCAATAAATTTTATTGCTGTCATCAACATGATTATTAACGATAGCAGATGCTCGTTTGTCATTCATTGTGGAATCAATAAATGTTCCATAGCCATCAATCTTAAATGCTGAAAAAACATGACACGTACCATTGCTAATAAATTCGTTCTTTGCTTGTTTGGTAAAATCATACAGTTGTAACTCAAATGGTATTTGTTTTCTGTAACCTGATAATCTGTCAAAATCTAATTTGGTGGTGTGCTCTGGCTGAATCACAGATAACCTTGTAAACTCATCTTGCGTTGCTTCTAGTGATCAGATGTAATTTTTGATGAGATTTAAATCTGTTTTTGATTTTGGTAATATGATTTTGTTCCCGGTGAGATCATGATACTTTTGTTGCAGTAATCTAGTTTCATCCCATCGTCCCATGCTATATGATTACTTTCTTTAAGATACATAATAGTATTTCTCTGATTAGGCTTTCATCTAATTAGACTTTTACTAATAGTATAATGATTAACCAAACGTATAACAGTTGCAAGTGGCTGATGATAGGGTCATCTATAGATCGTGAAAAAAATTGTTGCAGTGATGATTGTGTACTTCATTTACAGAGTGTTCAACGCTGAAGTACTGGCCCAAAACCTTGTCTGGTTTGTGGAGCCTGTGTTAAGGGAAAACACAATTGTGTGTAGCTTGTTGGGGGGAGAAAATGTCATGCTTTGAAAAGACACTTCGTCATAACAAATGCTTCGGACAATGTAAAAATTAAAAATCAACAAGATTACATTGACCGTTATATTAATAACAATAAAATTGACCAAATTAGTGAGAAAACTGTTGAACAAGTTAGTGAAGATTCATCCAGCGCCCTTTAGGTCAATTAACCTCCCTATGTTGTTCATATCAAATAAAAAATATTCACATTTTATGGCACATAAAAAAAACATCATGATGTGTCACATATAGTTTATATTACTATTCATTGGTCTTTCCAACGGTTCCATGTATTTTTTCTGCACCATTTTTTTTCACCCGTGTCTGGTGCCCCTTAGGTCGGTTGACCCCATGTGCTGCTTGTTCTAAAGTTGTGCAAAGTACTGCATTGCTGTGGAAAAAATGTGATGATTACCATACATGTATCTATACTGTAAATGTCAAGTATTCCATAACTGCAGATCAAATAAAAAAAATTCATTTGTTCATGGTTGCACTAAAATATAATATCTGGAATTCAAACTGTTAATTTTTATCAGAGGCACAGTTAGGAGACACAATATTCTGTGACTACTGTTTGTCTCTTACGGTAATGCTGACACATCACATGAATTGTGACTCAAGTCCAGAGATCATGGCAGCTGCAAAATAGGTGTGGTCACTCTGCTGCAGTGTATGAATGACCAATATGAAGATAGAGAGGATCATAAGTTAGGATCATGTGCTGTCAGTTTTGTCTGTGCTTTGTCTTTTATATGTGTTATATTTTTATTGTCATCTGTATGTGCTTTAATTGTATTTATTCATATCTGATTATTAATATTGAATCTCTTTTGAAAATGTGTTTTTGTACCATGATCATAATTTTAACTAAAAAAAAAAAAAAATAAAGTTAAATGTGTTTTGGTGATATTTTTTTAAAAAATGGGCAATATTTAGTGAAAATGATGCTTAAAAAATGCAGTGAAGAAACCTCCCTATTTTCAGTCCCAATCACCCTATTTTGTTATTCAATCTCCCTACTTGGCTTTTGAAATGTTGACAGGTATGGTAACATTCATGATGGACTGAAGCCAGACTATAGCATACAGTGGTATTGAGAATTATAACCTTGACAAAGGGCTCGAGTTTTTACTGTGAGAATCACATGGTGTCAAAAATAACCTCTGGACATGAAAAATGCAGGTATTAATATGGGGTGGGTTTCATAACTTCTTTTGCTCTGGACTGCCACCGACTTGTCAGGTCAAATGGCTATTATTATGCTTTATTTCCTTATAACAATCCAAAAATATGAACTTTTTTGACCTCACTTGAGTATTAAAATTTTTTTTATGAATTTTTATATTACGCAGGTGAATGCGGCATTAACTTTAAAACCGTCCCTTGTACCTATAGATACATATACTCGACAAGTTACAAGTTATGTCGATTGCACGAATTATCAAAACTTAATACAGATGACATTCTCGACCGTGCAATGTGGTCACTGACAAGAACGAACTCTGAAAATCCAGAGAAAACCACATACCTGGAATTGCTACAAGTTAACCGGACACTGAACCCCGTCCCTGACCTATACTAAGCCGAAATTGGTACTCGTGATTCCTTGGATCTGAAAATTCTTAAACAATCATGCCGATTTTTTTTCCAACGTGAAAAGCCAGGATTGTGTTACAATAAAACAAGCACAGATATATATGTATACCTACTTTTTTCTTTATTTCTTTTTTTTTTTTTTTTTT